>JAQIWP010002674.1:0-10346 GCA_034695525.1 Euzetes globulus
AGAGTTCCTAGAAAAAGTGTCGGTTTTTGGTTTTGCTACAAAGATAGCATTAACAGTGCTAAAGCGGTATTTGAAAGTCCCTGCCTTTGGTAGTGCTAGAATTCCATATATAAACCCCTGAAAATTTGACATTTTCACCAGTCTTTCTTGAATTGTCTTAGAGTCAACTTCACTAAAACTATTTTAAAATGTACGCTAAATGTATGATTCCCTGCATTGACGACGAGTTGGGCCTGGAATACCAACGAAATAACCCGCCTATGCTGGACATATCATCGGAGGTCTCATCGGACTACGGCTATGGATATGGTAAGTTTTTTCAGGACTTAGAATAATTTCGAATCTAATGCTTTTCCTTTACAGTTTCATCTATTGGGTCTTTTATTCGAGAGAAGGAGTTGGAGTTGTCGGCAGTGGAGCCGTTGGATGGAATGTTTGCGGCCGATCCACACGAACTCGGAATTTGCGAGGATTGCGTGGTTCTCCCCCCAATCGACGGATGTTGTCTCCATTCCTCTGACTGGTACTTTGACAACCCTCGAATGGCATCAACTCCGATGCCTTTGGACGAGTCTTCCTCTTTTGACTGGACGGACAATTCAGATGATCCGGACGAGACACCGCTAACTCTGCCTTCACCTCCGATGGGATCTTGGGACCCATCGATGGAGATTGGAGACACTGTCCTGGCCGCACTAGATGAGTGGAGTTCGGAGACTCCATTTGATGCCGGTCCCAACCTCATCTCATCTTGGATTACTGGTACTCCCGAGCCATTGGAGGACTTCACGTGGCAACCAATGGATACGTCAATGGAGCCATCACTTGAAACTTTAGCTCCTGCTACTCCACCTCCAGCACAGTTACCAGCTCCAGCATTACAAGCCGGCAATTGGATAAGTTATGGTTATGTAACTCCGCAACAAATGGTTAATTTTCCTGAACTTAACCATTATTATTTTGTATTTAAAAATGAATTTGATCAAATTGTTTTGACTCCATTTTATTAATAAATTATTTTTACCTTAAAAATTTGTTTGTTTATTTTTATTTATTTTTCTTCATTTAACTATATTATTGTTACAGGTTAAGTACACGTCTTGTTATACGTATACGTCACAGGTAAGCTCTTCTGTGATTGGTTCCTCCCAGTACCGTCGCTCTTCTACTGTCGGCGTCGGCTCAGGTCCAGTGTCACGACCTCTACCCGATGGAAGTATACGACGGCGGCTCTCAGTTCGCGCCCTTAAGTTCCCTCTTCTCTCACAGCAATCGATCCGTTTATGGCTTAAGAGAAGACAAGATATAAAAGACTCGAATACTGTCTGTTCTGATAAATGTTTGATTTGTTTTGTATTTATTTCTTATTAAATAAAATGTTGTCGATTTTAAAAGCAGATTCAATCATTCATCATGCATATTTTTGCATGAGTTTCAAAACATCTTTAATTCTAATTAACACAATCCCCTGTTTAAAATGCCTTTTTATAAAATTAAAGCTTCATGCATACTATTCTAGTTGAATTTACTTCTCAACCAGAACTAGCTATCTTAATAGCAAACGTGTGCAAGGTCCGTGACCCTTGGGGGGAGGTATATCTGAATTAAGACTCACTTTTATTCTAGCCTTAAATTTTAATTTACAAACTGTAAATTGAAATCAATGTTATTTTTAGTTTATTTATTGAATTTTCTAATTTTTCTGCTGGATAAAATCTGTAATTTAAACTTTTCAACAATTTTAACATTAACATTTAACATTTAAACTTTAAAACAGTACTAAAAGTGAATAGTCGATTAGCAAAGACAGAAAAGCTTTAATGAAATTTTGATAAAATAAACTTATAGAACCTTGTACAATCCATCATCGATATAACGGAATCAGTGGTGCAACAAATTTTTGTCCGTTAAATCGAGTTTCCGTTAAAACCAGTTCAAAAAAGCTTCATCATTGAGAAATTTTGATAATTATATATATTTTAATTAATTTTCATTAAATCAAATGTTTAAATGTTTTAATTCTGTTGTTAATTATTTCATTATCTAAAGTGATTATCAAATTTAAGTATTTTCTGATACTATTTAATGAGTAATCGAATCTTTCAGATTTGTTTAATTTCTTGATACTTATTTTTTTATGAAAACTGTTTACAAGTTTTTTTTATCAGACATTTTGTAATAATTTAAAATGATAGAATTGCTTATCAAATTTTATTTTAGTTTTAATTCATTTTTGATGCCGAGATTCCGTTATAAAGAGGTAAACACTATGCTATGCGTACAGTATTTAGGTTCTGTTAAATCAAGGATTCCGTTATCTATGATTTCGTTATTGAGAGGTATTATAACGTTAGAGAGCCATAGAAACTGCCGGTGCATCAAAAATCTGTCCGTTAAATCAAAATTCCGTTTAATAGTGGTCCCTTATTTCGAGGATGGATTGTATATTCAAATTCCAGTAATTCAGAACCAATTCACTTTAATATATCAAGTTAAAGATCAGTAAATCAACAATTTATAGTTTGCTCGGGTCAAGTTGCTTTGGTAAGATAAAAATATAAAAGGGTATAAAACGGGTTAAGAAGATTTCAAATATTTCGCCCGAATATTTCGATAAATATAAGAGACATAAAAAAGTTAAAGGAAGTGATAAAGAGCATGCTGAATCGGCCAAATTTAAACTGTTGCTCAATGTCTGACCACAATTACAATTTGAATTAAAGATTTAATGCTAAATAAATATGGTATTTGTCCCGCAATTAAATATAAAATCTTCAAATGAATACATTAATTATTTATTGAGATTCACTTATTTGCAAATATATTGAAACCCAAAGTTTCAGTCAATAAACAAATTATTTAACAATTTATTTATTAGAAATAAAAAAATTTAAAATTTAAATTGAACCAGGTATAGTAATAATTTTAAAACTAAAATAAATTGAGTCGGGGATCAATGTGATACTCAAGAAAATATGATAATTCTATTACATGGGCCATTTTAAATTAGAATAATAAATTCATTGATAGGTCATTCATCTCTTTATTGATTATTTTAATTAATATTCAATTTAGAACCTGTGCTGCCATCTATTGGATTGCAGGGAAAAAATAAATGTAAAACCTGTTTGGCTGACATAGCGAAGACTTGCTATAAATAATGGAGGGGGGAAAGTCATGATATGGTTACCAGACACTCCTCCAGTTCTAAATAGCGCTTCCTATGCCGCAGCCCATTTCCATAGCGAAAATACATACACAACACATACGGCCAAATGGCTCTAATGGCCATTATATGACATTGCTGTGTTTTCAAATCGTAGGTCGGGGGTAGGGGTCATGGCTTTTACAAACCAATTGCCTGTTTAACTGCTCCTTTAGCCTGGTGGCTAAAGGATTAATGCGTTCAAAAGCCGGTTGAAGGCTGGGCGAAAGCCTTAGGTAGAAGACAGACGCCCCCGGCAAACCTTTCGTTATACATAACGGCATACTATGATTTCAACTCATTTGCTTATATACCGTTCAAAACGGAGTCAATGCTTTGATTACAGTTTTCAAAAACAGAAATAAGTTTTTAATTTAATATTAGTTTAATTTTAAGTTAAATTTATTTAGGCAAATATTTTGTAGATTCGTTTTGGACTTTATTTGAGATCATTTAAGACATATTTTGAAATCTATTTTGAAAATATGCGAAAATTGTTTTCGAAATATTAATAAAACTATTAAAAGAAAAAACTAATGAATCAATTCAACAAAAAAGGAGAATAATTTTATTCAATCATCAATTGTTATCATCTTGTAACTGAAAGGTGAACCGAATCAAAATTATCATTAATAATTTGGAACAGGATTAATTGGTTTAATGTTGAGTGTAATGATAGCGGCTCTGATGTCAGTCCTCAACAGCACTTTCACTATCATCACAATTGACATCAATAGCCTGTCCTCTGGAATGTCATTCAGATCTATCAGATGATTTTCGGCCATATTTTTGTCCTATTCTTAGTGGTCGCTATTTGTATGGATTGTATGAATTCCTATCACAAGTCACACAAAATAGCTAGGTTATTACGTTCTCAAAATTTCAGTAAAGTTATTTTGCCTTGGTATTTTATTGGCATTTTATGATAATTTTTTAGATATTCAAAGACTGTAAATATAACAATTTCAACTAATTTAACCTAACAGAAAAGCAACATCATGTACAAAAAGAGTTGAAAGCTTTATTTACAGTTTTTAATTTAAACTTTCAATTAAAAACTGTAATTAAAATTTTGGATCAAATTTTTACATTATGATTTTTTAAAAGGTTCTGTTAAATTAGCAGAAAAGGTTAAAATTGCAGTCTTTAATTATCTAATATAGACATAAAAGTATTATAAAAAGTGAACATAAATAATTATGTATAATTATTGATCTAAGAGATAACAAATAACAATAAATTTAAATGATTAGGCGCTCGACTATAATCCTGTCTTCCCTTACATGAAGTCTCGAAACTTGGTGATCCTGTTATTTAATCAATAGGTTTATAAAACAATTATTTCTGTACAAACCCTTTAACTTTTCCTTGATAATCTTCCTTATCTTTAATTTTTTTCATTCTGGTCACATTTTGCCACTATTAGAGTTTCAAAATTGACTATAATTTTGGAAAATCTGCAAAAGAAAGATAAAATAGTAATTTATTTAAAAAAAATGATGTTCACGGAAATGATGTTCAACTTATGTTAATTCTGATATTTTTATCCCAAACATTAATGAGGTTTTGAGTGTTGTTTTATTAAACGGTTTTTGGTGAATATATCCTGGCAAAAATTTCAAAACATTCCTGACGGAAAGAAAGTTATTTATTCCTCCAATATTTCTTTTAAAATCAGTTAGCAACAAAATTCATTTCCTTTCTAAATCTTTAACAATAATGTTTAATAGTAGTTTAACATTGCTCAATTTTTAGTTTAGAATAAAAGTGTAATAAATAACCAAGTTTAATCCGACAACTGTTTGACTTTGGGCTAGATTATAATTTCAAATTAAACATGAAATTATTCTTCAAACTCTTATTTGTCTCAATTCTTTTGATTAATTCGATTAGTGGCCAGGAATCAGATGAATATGAAGACTATTCACTCGATGAAAATGCAAGTAATTCGACATCAAATTCAACAGATAGTGAAATGGACTACGAATCGGATGACGACCGCTGTTCCGCCGACGCCATTATTGAACAGATGAATGGCATCTTCATTCCCGATGACTACGAAGAAGGAAAGCAAAACATCAAATCCAGTTTCGAGACCTTTAATCAAACCCTGACTGCAGTCAGTCGTTTGCAGCAATTCAGCCAAAATGTCAGCAAGAAGATGTCCGAATTCAACAAAAGACTGACCAATCGACTATCGGAAGTGCTCCTGACTATTGATTTGCCGCCCGAATGTATGACAACTTTTGTGAGAATAGGATCTGCCATGAAAAATGGCGATCTTTGGGCACTTAAATGTAAGAACAGGCTAACATTTCGCAATGATTTTAATCAAAATACCTCCCTGGACCACTCCATAGAAAATCTTTCTTCAATGATCTCTCTGTCTAATACTCTTGGACAAGATTTAAAAATAATAAGTTTTGCATGCCTTTGCTACTTTAATAATTTCTTTAATAGTTTCTAGTCATTTATAATTATGCGCAAGATAATTAATTGGCTACACTATAATAGAGTGGTTTACTTGTCTAATAAGAAATTTGATTTAAAGTTCTGGACGCACAGCCATCGATGTCAATGACTATAGTGGAAATGGGGGGACCTCCGCATGGAAACTATGATCAGTGTTTGAGTATTGAAAGCCCCGCGGAAGAGAATAAACCAGTAATCAAAGGAAAGTACTGCAGCTTAGATTCGAGTTGGATCCGCAACATTGACAAAGAAGAGGTCAACGCAGATATGATCAACAAATTCAGAGACAGCAAGATGGACAACTCCGTCTTTAATGGCCGAAACTTTTTCAATCAACTAATGGGAAGTTATGCCGCTCCCTTATTGAGAAGAAATGAGACCGAGGACTTGCACTACACTATGGAATATATGGAATATATGTTACCGAGGGACGTCAAATTGGGCGGTGGCATCTGTTTGCCCACAACTTGTAAAACAGACGATATTTCAAGAGCCCTCAATCAGTGTAAGTCAGAGTATACCACCAATGATGCGGAAAGGGGAGGATAGCCCAGAACCCCCTAAATTTTCCTAAGATCGAACCCTTGTGAAGGAACAGAAGACAAGCCAGCATTTTGGCCCAATAAGGTAAATTTCAGCCACTACTACCTCCTTCTTGAGCCAAGAATTTCCTCTAACATTCCGTCTATAAACAAGCACTAGGTTTGTTAACATTTTGAAAGCCTCTAACCCATTACCTGAAAAAAATTGAGGTCGGTCGGCCATCTTGAACCCCTTCCGCATCATTGGTTTACCCAACATGGTATAATTTTTTTCAACAAGCATACTTTATATAATCTGTAGTAATTTACCCAATAACCCATATTCCATTCAAACTGCACCCGGACTGTGAATATAAGGACAAACCCGTTAAGCTTGATAAATACCAATTGGTTTCACTGTGAGTATAAAAAAACCTTGTTAAAATAACTATAAAATTAATAAAACTATGCTTGAATTTAAGTATCTCTCTATCTACCCTGGTAATCGTGACATTTTTATGCTCAGCCATCGACTCTATACCTCAAGGATCAGTAATCTATAGAAAACTAGAAGAGAGTTCATTTTGGTTTTATATTCAATGTTTTTCGATGAAACGTAACATTAAATCAATTTTTGACACAAAACAATATGAAAAGTTTAAGGCAATGGACGGAATGAGAGCCTTCCTATCAGTTTGGGTGGTCCTGGTTCATACATATGAAACTGGTTTTATGGTATCTCATGTCAGAAACTTTTACCTATCAGCTGTTTACAAGATGTCCAAGAACTATCGCAACATGCTTATTCCGAATCCGATGCTCATGGATAACTTTATGTTTATTTCAGGTATAATTCTAGACTATTTCCAGGTCCATTAACTTTTATTTAAATGTCAGCCATATTATTATGCAATACGATCATGTCAAGATTGGAACAAAGCAAAGGACGATTCAATTATTTTGAATTTATAATGTTCAGGTAAATTTTAGACTCATTTGTAAATGGGCAGAATAAATGATCAAGCTAAATAATTAGATATCTCCGATTGCTGCCGATTCTGGTCTGCGGTATTTTCATTTCATTTTTGTTCCCATTTTTAGGAGATGGTAAGTACAAATACTTTTCAATCCATGGTTAAATCAAATATTTTTTGAAAATTATCAGGTCCATTTTGGCCAAATTTCAGGTTTTTCATAGCTGAACCTTGCTATGAAAAATGGTGGAAACCACTCCTAATGTTAACAAATAGAATGGACTACAAGGATTCAAATTCGACAATGATGTCACCCCTACAGGTAATTGTTGCATGATATTCGGCAAAAATAAGGGCATGTCCATGTGCATGCAGTTTACAGCAGAAGCGGCAATTTGGGGAACAGGTTATGAAAATAAACACTTCCTCTACTCCATTTTGGAAGGAATTTTTATTGAAATTCAATGAGTTTTAACCACTTTCCAAAAATGCCCCTGCAGTTTTGACCCCCCCCCTCCCCCATGAAATATGTCGATAGGTAATCTCTAATTTACATGCAATATTTTAATCTTCACTTTCCCTGGTATGCTCTTGTAGTTTTTTTAACAATTTTGTCTTTTATATATTTCAATTGATGGCAATCACAGTGTTTGACAATTAGTTGGTAAGAATTAGTAATAAACTAGCAAGATCAACTGAATATATATGTTGTTTTAAAGGTATTCGTCGGCGGACTTCCAATTGTATGCGTTATCTCCGATCGCTTTTCTAGTATTATATAAAATGCCGAAAATCGGTATCATTTGGAATATAATACTTCTATTGATCGGAATGTCTGTAATACCGATCACTCGGTATGTGTTCGGAGTGACCCATGTTTTCGGTGCCTTCGTTGACAGAGATGTAGTGAACACACAGCTCTCGTGGCAGCTCCACTACTGGTCATTCCAGCCTTATATACAGACTTATGTGATCGGCATCTTGGTGGCCTATGCAGTCAGACACAGACCCAATGTGTACCTGGGTGGACGCATCGGGGAGCTTTGCATTTGGACAGTCACCGTTGGTCTTACATTTGGCATCATGTGGTGGCAGAAAGATTTTGCCGGTTTTGGATACAAATACGATGGACTTTATGGTTATGAAACGCCAATTTACTTAGTTGTCCATAAAATCATGTATTTATCTGGCTTCTCCTGGCTCATTTATGCTTGTGCCACCGGCAGAGCAGGTATCCTATTCATTTAAAATTAAGCTTGAAATATTTACTTAGAATTTATTTGGATTAAGGCTACATCAATACAGTCATGGGTTGGAAAGGATTTAAAATTATCGATAATGTGCTAATTGAAATTTACATCGTATGATATAATTTAATTTTCTGGATGAACTAGCTAAGTGAATATTCATTTAATCTAGTTGCATATATTCGTGGTCGTCTATAGAATCGGTACTTTGAGAGAACAGGTCACTTACAACGATTACTATATTGTAAGTTTCCTAAATGAGCATGGCAAATTCTAATTTTCATAGTAAAAAGTTGACAAATATTTCATTGTTAAACAAATCTAATAGTGATTATGCGGGGTTATAATTACCATTTATAATTCAACAATACTTTCTTTGATTATCTAGTTAACATGCACAGTATTCGATTTCATTGCCACATATATTCTGTCGGTTTTTGTGGCCCTTTTCTTCACTAAACCTTTCGCTCAAATAACTCTTAGTCTGTTTAAAAAGCCACAAAAGCCTAGCATTAAAACTGAATCGAAACAAATGTTCCCTGATGACTTGAAAATCGATATTCTCGACGACACCAAGAAAGTCGATTCCAATAACAACGGTTTAAATGATGGCAGTAATGGTTATACCAATCCTAGTATCAAAGACATAATGGACATGAATGTACTAAATAGTCTTGCAACTAAAGAAGCACAAAAATAATACAAGTCTTAAAATATTTTAATTTCTTGTGAAAAACTGATAATAAAATAAAATTGAAAAATAAATTCATGTTATTTTCTTCACTCAATTAACAAAACATGATTTAAAAACTGTAACTAAAGTTTTCAATTCATTTTTGTATTACCTTTTTTGTTTTGTAGTTTTCTTGAATATTGGAAAGATAAATTAAAACAAGCAAGAATTCTGTGTTACAGTTTCTAAATCAATGTAAAATAGTGGAGAAAAAATCAAATGCTGATTATTCAAGATAGAATTGCTATAGAGAAATTTTGAGAAAAAAAATTTTAGTCATAATCATATTGTTTAATTTTTTTAAATGCTAGAATATCTAGCGATAATATCAGCTTTTTTGAGCTAGTTACTACTAGCTTTTTTCACAATTAAAATTTATTAATTGTGCGAATATTTTCGGCTGTAAACTAACAGCCTTCATCAGGCACCTTTTGCTGTACTAATGACTGGAATTGGGAGCCGAACACGAGGTCTACCATTATATTAGGTTTCAGATATTGGGGAGAATTTGTTTATTTGTTTTAAATAATTAATTTCAAAACTATTTCTAAAAAATAGGATTTCAATAGAGAGTCCGCAACAGAAAAATGTTCGCACAATTAATAATTAATAATTTTTAATTGTGAAAAAAGCTAGTAGTAACTAGCTTAAAAAAGTTGATATTATCGCTAGATATTCTAGCATTTAAAAAAAAATTTACCAAATTCAACTACCAAAAACATCATTTAAAAGATTTAAATACGGTGAACATATTGTTTAATTTCTGACTATTCTGGATAAATTATATTTGACTATGAGCAAGATAATTCAATTTTAATTTTTAGAATTTTCATGTGTTTTGGCTTGCCAAGTTCAATTAAGCAAAGATTTTGTAAATTCCAAAAAACATAATTCTTTAATTTTTGTGTTCTTTCGCAACAAGTAAAAAATTTTACAGATTCTCTAGATAATTTAGAGGAAAAATTATTTGCATTAAAAATAAATTAAATATCAAATAGAAACGAAGTTTGTGAAATAAATATAAGAATTACATAAGAGTTTTTGCAGGTTCCTCTCCTAAAAAGGGCAATTGCGTTTTTGTTTTACAGTCAAACCTCTATAACTCGACACCTCTCTAACAATCCAACTTACTGTATGATGTAATGACGTTTTATTTTCAAACGATAGTTAAACTAGTGTCAAATTTAGTCATGC
>JAQIWP010002675.1:0-10344 GCA_034695525.1 Euzetes globulus
AATGAAAAATTGTTAAATAATTTGCTTATTGACTGAAACGTTTCGATATAATTGCGATGAATTACATCAAAATAAATGTTGCAAGTTTTCATTTGAATAATTTATATTGAATTTTATCAATCATTATTTAGCAGGACAATTACGATCTTTTATTATATTTAAATATCACTTGTTCTTATTTTTTGAAAATTAAAATATTTGAATTAGAATAGGTAAATTTTCCAGTGGCTTACAAATAATTTTTTTTATATACTGTTCATTAGATTGATTTCTTGGATAAAATTAATAAAAATATTGAACATTTCAGTAGATTTTATATTAAAAAAAAATTTTGATTGAACTCAAACTAATCAATTATATTTTCTAAGTTTAATTTTCAAAATGAGCCGGCATACAGTTGTAACTAATTAAGTGACTTTGCAGTTATTAAAACTATTATCAGTACTTGGTTTAATAAATCTCTTTTCAAAACACATATAAAATAATTTTTAAATTAAATTATTAATCAAAACTGAGCAAAATTAAAAAATAGACTTGATTATGTTCAAATAATATAACAAGAATCATATTATTAACGATTTATTCACATTTTCACAAGAATTCTGTGAAGACTTCACAGAATTTATAATAACAAACTTTCATAAAATTATTCTATTAATTATTAACTTGGTTAATCGACTTTTAAATTTTATTACTGTTTTAAGTTTAATTTAATTGAAACTAGTTAGATGTGTAGAACAATTAAAAATAAAAGCAAAACTTATCCTGCACGATAATTGTGACAGGTAACCGGTTTGAGTGCAAAACGTCTCTGAAAACTGATATAAGAGACGTTTTGCACTCAAACCTCCCCATCGGTTCTAGACTTTAAAAGCCGAGTCTTGAGTCAGTTGACTCTGGACTCGCAGTCAGGCACTGACGAAGGGTAGGAAGTACCTCCCGAAAACACATGTGTTCTGCCATTATCGGAAGAACCCAATTGATTGAGATGTGAAAAATGCAAGATAAGTTTTGCCTTTAATTCAAATATGTTCTACACATCCACCAAGTTTTTATTCAATTTTATGCAATTATAATCTTTCAAATGAAAAAGATAAAATTATGTTAAAATAAAACAGAGTTTTTTATTATTAAAAGTTGACCGCAGTTTCTTAAAAGACCCAATTGTTTTTGCCTTTGTTTACATTTGATTTTATCTTGTAGGGGCTTGTATTTAATTAAGTTCCATTGAATATTAGTGAAAGATAAGCTATGGATAGACTGTTCAATGTTCCCAATTAGGCAAATGCTGTCATTTGTTGGCATCAGATGTGAACTTCAATTAGTTGATAAATTTGATGAAAAGTTGAATTAGCTAGTAAAACTGATCAAATCCCTTATTTTGAGAAATAGGAGGGTCAATAGTCAACCAATGATGAGAAATTTGTTCGTTTGCTTTCCAGAATGTCATAATGTGGGTGTAATGAGGGAATTACAAGGAATTTTTTATTGTTATTTGCCCTAAGCACCATCCAGCAAAGTAAAAAGGCGTAATGGCGCAACTTTTTACTCTGATTAGAGCGACATCAAAGTTGTGCCATCATTTCCAGTCAATCCTTTTATCAGAGAATTTAATTTGAGTCGGAATTTAGTAATTCCGTTATAAATGCAAATTATATTAAGCTCTCGATAAACAATTAGGGAACCAATACTTGGAATAGTTTCGGTCGCTTTTGTTTTAATCCTATCTACTTTTGTAATTAATTTGAGCTCATTTTATATAATCTAGGTTCAATCAGACATTAAATCAAATGAATTTCATTTGTATAACAAATCCATTAATTTAAAAGGATTTGTTTTCTCCCATTTTGTTGTATCCACCACTCTGTGATGATCAGGATATTCTGGATTCTTGATTAATTACTTTAGATATTTTATCTCGCGTAATTATTATTAAACGAAATTTGAAACCAGTCAGTAAACAGGATATGATTTCAAAATGTTTCGAATTATGAGAAAACATTTTAATAAATTAACAAGCTCATCACATTAAAAATAACTTTGTATTGTACCTCAATTTGTTAGCGATTTTTCATACAAATATTACCATAACTTTAGTTTTGTTAAGAATAAATTGTTATCCATTTTTGTTACTACTATTCTGGCTTTTACTGTTCAATTGGACCTATTCTGTGATAGTTTTCAAAATTTTTTATGCTTTACGATAAGGAAAAATGAATAACAATTTAAGACCATACAATTTTCAATAAACTTTCAGCATGTATGAATTAGTCAGAATCGATGAATCGATCTCTATAATTTATTTCAAATATTTGTTTTATAAGGACCTCTTAGCGCCAATATTCACAAGAATGTATAATTTCAAATTTAAAAAAGTAACATCTCCTCTATAGATTGACACCTATTTAACCTTGAATATACTCATTTCTCAATAACCTCTTATAATTTTTTATAGAGAAGGACTTTCGAATTTTCAGTCTCTTTTCATTAAATGAATTGAATTTAATTCAATAGAAGCTAGTATTAGAAGAGTAACCAAGACGAGATAGAAATCTAATTTTATTGTCTTTCATTTTCTGCCTTATCTAATTCCCTTGAGGTGATTAAGGCAATTTAATTCTAAAGAATTCTCATTTTCAATTATTTAAAGAATAAGGTTAAACATCCTTGTTATAGAGCGTAAATGTTCTCGAACTCAGTTTATTTAAGTCGAACAGTTCTTATCTAAATTTGATATTTGACGACATTTCTCACAAAAGTTTTCATTACAATCAAAAGAAATCCTTTTTCTTTCTTCCGTTTGATTTCTGGTGCCTTTCATTGAATGCAATCACTTATGAGGACATAAATCAGTATTGAACTGGAAATTGTATCAAATCTAGTAAACGATCACTTTTGAAATTAAATAAAATTTATATATCTTTAAATTGACAAGTTTATGCTGGATGTGTATTGAGAGATACAACAATATTTTGTAATACAGTCAACTACCATTATAATGAAGTTGTTTGGTTTCGAGTTTTAGTTAATTATAATGGTAGGTTCATTATAATGAAAGTCTAGGAAAATTTAATTCACTAATACATCAAATTAAGTAAAAAATCTGTAGTTAATGTTTCAGACAATAGAATTCTCAATATTATCAACTTTTTTGCATTCCATTAATCTCCAACTAAGTTTATTTAAATTTGAAAAAAATATCGTTAAATTGTGATTGGAATCCAAGGAATCTACATATTAAGTTGTCTTTTCTTGTTATAAAATTTCGGAAGCATTAATCTATTCTTTATAATTCATTTCTTTGACTAATTTAATTTGAGAAAATGGCTTAATTTGTTAGTTTTATAATTTCAAAAATTATTTAACTTAACTTAATTGTAATAGAGTGTATTTTGCATTGATTTCTTATAGTTTGGTTTTAGAATTTTGTTAATCATAACAGTTTGATAATACTATCAGTAGTTCATTATAACAGTAGTTCATAACATAGGTTTCTATACTTTTGGTTTTCGGTTTCAAGACTTACTTAATTATAACGATTACTTAATTATAACAGTAATTAATCATAATGGTAGTTGACTGTATTTCTGCAATATTTTGTTATGATATCAAATCAGTATATTAGCAGTAATAAGATATATGAAAATCATATTTTGTTATGATTTGCAATATTTGTCGCATTTTCATAGTTATAGAAATAAGTTTCTTGTATAAGTCAAATAGGATTTACAAATGGTATTGTCAAACAATGTGTATTTGCTTACTCATTTGAAAATAATGCAAACAATGAAAGAAATGCTTCAAATAATTTATGAGGACTTCGTATGAAAAAAGTCTATGAATAGAAAATTAGGTTTGTATAAGGCCTGGAGTAGTATGGGAACTGATTCTTCATAATTTTATATCATGTTTTTCTTTGCTACAAATCGAAATAATAGTCATATATTTTTTTGTCATTTATTGCAAACTCGATGAAAGTGTTTTCTCTGAATCTAATTTGTTTGCGAAACTTGACTAAACATAGACTAAACATAGGCTTCACTTCTAATGGAATATATTTTGCCATTAAATTATACAAATTCAGATATTAAACAAATGAGGGCATGATTTTAATACTGTGCCGGACGTTGAGAGCATCCTCTTTGCAAAGCATATCTATTTCTACTCTCAAATCAATTCGATTTGCATGCCTTCACATCACTCAAGATTTGTTTCCGACTTTTCCTTATAATAACAAAGGTCATAGTTAAATCAGTGATATACAAGGGGTCAATAGTCAATAAAAAAGAACATTTGACTAGATAAATATTTATTTAACAAATACTTTGTTTTAAAAGTTTCTACTAATGGCAGAAATTAAGAATTTATTTTTGATTAACCTTTAGCAGGGATGTCCTTGAATGGATTTCCTGAAATATCCCTGTAAATCCGAGATTTTGTCATTTATCCTCGTTACAGCCTAGGGTTGGAAAGATATTGTTCCATAAACCCCCCAAAAAAACTGACCCTTTCGAAATAAGTTATCAAAAAATTCTCCATTTAGTTTTTTGTTTTTAGAAATTTAACCTTAAAAGACCTAGATGAATAGTATAATTATAGATTAATTAAGCTATTTATTGCTTAAATTACCGGGAATACGCGTATTTAAGAACAATATGGCTGAAAATGGGCATTTCCATCCGCCATTTTTGAAATATTCACTTCCTTTATTTTCCTAGATTTTACCTGAAAAATGAGTCACTATACCCACAATATTTGCTCTAGGATCACAGACCTTGCACACCCCTGGTCTTAAGGAATCCAAACTTCAAATAATTCAGATATGAAGAAGAATTTCATAAGAATTATATAAACAATTGTTTCACCTCTTCGTTAATTTTTCTCTCATTTCATTGTTAATTACTTTTCAAATGTGAGAAAATACTATTGATTTTCATTAACATTTTAATTGACACTTTCGTAAGAGTTGTTTGAACAAAGAATTGAAAAGCTCTGAGAACTGAAGAGAAAAAAATGAATTATTTTTTATTTGCTGAAGACTTGAATGAATTCTTCTCTTAAATTCAATTAAATGAAAATAGTTTGTCATAAGTCTTATTCTGTTCCAATTCTTGGCCTTATGTTTGTTAGTATAAAAAATGGCTCAAAGTCATATTTTATATAAATCGATAGAACTTAATATTTTTGATATAAAGATGAGATGATTTATAAGAAATAAATGGCCCGAGTTACCCAAAATATATTTACCTGGGAAAGTTTATTCTAAGGTCTATTACTAGTGACAATGGTATCAATAACTCTCCCTGATACTTTATTCCCTTAATATTTGTCTAAATAAAAGCACATTACAAACAATAGTAATAATTCAGATACAATCTCTCAAACATAACATGCTTCAATGAATGAATTGAACAGAGCCAAACTTTTCTATTCATGACGATAACCAATTTTTTAATATATAATATAATCGATTTTTGACTCCATATCCTGCCTCCAACATCTACCTTACCTTAAGATGAGTTTAGTATTTGAAAATAATAAAATCTTCAGAATTTAAAAAAGTTTTAATATCGACAATGTTTGTGTGTTGGCGACAAAGCAGAGGACCCCGTATCTATTCGTGACAACACTCGAACAGTACTTTATTTAAAGTATGTCATAGATGACAAATATTTATAGAATAATTTATATAATTTGCAAGGAATGGGCGTGATTTTGTTAGTAAAACATTTGCAGCATACTTGTTTAACCCTTAGACACCCAGATAAATACTCGACATCAATTGCCAACACTGGAAACTTTTTCCATTCCATATTAAGTTATCTATTAAATTTCAAGAATTATTACATAAACCTTATATTATATAATAAAATGAAAAATGAATGACTAAATATGGTAATAATATGTGTACTTTAAATCGATGCACTGAGGGAAATTTTGAATAAATATAAATATATTAGAAGTACACAAAATATATTTTAATATGGGAATCATGAGTATATATGTTATAGATATTAAGTAAAAATTGGTGTGCATAGACCCTGGTTTCTTATTTCTATGTATCTATGTCCAAGGCTGTCAGTCAAAGCTTGTGCAAAGCGCTCAGCGATGTGTTTACTTATATTTTTCTAAAATTTCAAAAATTAACTCAAAAATTTAGGCATATAAACAACTAGGACATTTTTTTGTCCAAATAGTGGTAATACTGGACTCAATAATTGATCTTCGGGTCTATTTTGGCGTAAGCTTCGTCATCAATAAACACAACTTTTTAATTGATTTGTGGTAAATCTTTCGGCAGTTGGTTTTAGCCCTACTTTCTTGACCTCCAGAATATTTTGGCGCTTAATGACACTTAATCGACTTAATTTTAAGCCTTTTCTTAATGTTCTTCACCACTCCTTTAGTAATTCCTACCAATTTTGCCATATATCTTATACTGTTTGTAGTGTTGACTAAACACTTTGGGATCTTTGCATTGTTCTTTTTGGTGGCCACCTTTATTTTTTGACCAAAAATAGGTTTAAACTGAGTCGTATCCCTTTCTTCATATCTTGACATATTATAGAGTACTCTTCGTTTGTAACCTTCTTATTGAAAGTGTGACATAATTTCGAAATTATTTTTGTTTGTGATGTTAAAGTGCACAACTCTATAAGCCAGGTCTTGTTTTTATTTTAATGTTTACATCTAATCCATAACATTTAAAGATTATTTTCAAAATTCATCAATGTATGCATAAATCAACTCTCATACGAATCAATGTTCGACAAAAACAATGATTTATGTCGCGCGCTATATGACCACAAACTCAGTGCATGGGCTTCAAGTACGCCTAATAATAATAAAATTAATGAGTTGAGACTTTGGTAGTTGTGTGAAGTCATAATTTTAAGAATGTTGAGATTTACTCACAATTGTTTCACAACTTTGAAATCAATAACTGATCTTGCAAAATATCAACATTCTGTTGGGATAGCTGTATGTGTCAAGAAATTTAAACTTTAAATATAAACAGAATAGAAAACTGACACAAATTACTAATTTGAAATTTGAAATTAGCGCTAATTTATTGCTGTTCACACATATGTTCTGAAATGACGGCTCTCTTACCGTCCACTCTCTGTATGGCTTCAAGACAGGACTCATTTGAGTTCTAAGTGCCGAAGAAGACAACAGCAATAAGTTGTCGAAACAATATTGTCCACAAATATTAATAATCAGTATTGATATTTTGCAAGATCAAAGTTATTGATTTCAAAGTTGTGAAACAATTGTGAGTAAATCTCAACATTCTTAAAATAATAAAATTAACTTCTCAAACCAAACCAATTTTCAAAAAAAAGTTTATAAAAAAAGTTTACAAGTTTACAGTTCACTATTTGTTCATAAATATAATGACTTGACCTCACAAATTGTATTATTAATTAATAGTGGGTCGTTTTAAAATTATAATTCTTTAATTTTTTAATAAAGTAATAACATATAATAAAAGTCAAGAAATATCAAAGGTAAAATATTTTTCGTTTAATTTTTATTAACAATTATTAATCGATTTGGAAAAGTTTCCTGGATGTTTAAGTGTTAAATGTCTATTGTACTGCAAAATACTTCACGAAAAATGTGCGAATCACTGAATTAAATACTGTATCCGAGAATTTTTAAATTTAAACTTATAGAAAATGAAATTTTTCCAAAACTTTAGGCTAAAGTCTAAAGAAGATTCAGAATTCTTATGCTTTTCACGGGTTTAAAGTTTTTTTTGATAACAAAAATATTGGAGCCTTCCCTTCGTCAGTGAATGAATCGGGATTTCTTTGGAAACTAAGCTCTAGAATCAGTCTAATCTGAAAATTGAATTCTAAACTTATTGAACCGAATCTATTGTTTGCTTTTCTTTATTTAAGAGTCGATTCAATTTTCGTTCAAATCTTGTTTTGTTTCATTTAATGTCTATATTTTTTATTTGTCTTCAATTATGTCTTCAAAAATATGAAGTCAGTTATTTAAGACAATAACCAAGTTTATAAATATTATATAACAATCAACCAATAGACCATTAACTCACATTAAGACGATTACCGTTTTCCTTTGCAAATAAGCCCCGGGGCTTATATGAAAAATCCAAAATAGGGGGCTTATAGAATTGATCTATAGGTCCTTTCCAACAAACATCTAAAAAATATGATAAGCCTATGGGCTTATAAGACAATGGAAACTTTTAGTTTATTTTCCACTAAAACATACAATGAATTTGTAAATTAACTGTTATTTCATTTATTTAAATCGGGAACTCCTTTAGAGGTTCCATATCTAAGCATTGAGTCGTACGTCTAAATTATGGACTGACTTACTAGTCTCACGTGTTGTCCTAAAATGACTCATAGGCTCGGGGCTTATTTGTCAGGGAATACGGTTATGTCAGACTATGTCAATAGAAAGCCTATCAAGCATGTGCAAGCATAGACACATTCGAATTAATTCATGTTAACTTAATGAGTCAAGTTAAGATTTATTGTTGTGTTTCAACTTCTTCTAAAATATGTTCAATTGAAAATATATAGTTCCCAATGGTTTTAACATGATATAAAAGTTTTAGTCAAATTTTAACTTGCAATTTCTTGGGTAAGAAATTCTCAGAAAGTGCTTAAACCTGTAACAAACCAGAGAAGATTTTTTTATCGAAATAAAGTATTGTATAAAAGCATTTTCAAGGTTAAACCTCCAGGAGTACACCCATTAATGTAAATGCCCATCACTGTTTAATGTATGATATATGTTCAATGGTTGTATAATATAAGAATGAAGCATGTAATTTTACAAGTTAATATTACTTAATTATGTGCACTCATAGTTGGACATTACTAAAGTAATATACGTCCAAAATGACTTTGTTGAAATGCATTATTTCGATAAAATTAATTCCAATTGGTCATAAGTGACAATTCCTTATCTGATAATAAGGTGTACGAATAAATTTAATTTAAATTGCAATCTTTTTAATTCAATAATTTTTTCCTTCTGAAAATTTGAAACATTGTAAATCCTTGATTTTTAGTTCTTGAAAAAATTAATTATGCTAATTTAGCTTATTAATCTTACTTTCTATGGTTAGCGTATATTTCCAAATATAATTAAGCTTAATTTATCTGTAATTCGAAAAAATACAAAAGATGAAGCGATTATACATGTACAATTTTAGGATAATATCTTTCCCTAATCTGAAATTCAATAAGAGTGCACTACTGTTCAACTTATTCCTGATTTCTAAGTCTTTGGCAAAGGCTCGCAAAGAGAAACTGATTATAAATTGAAAAATGGATGCAAATTAAATTTGAATAAAGGAGCATTGAAAACTAACTGAGATAATTTACCATAATTTTTCAAATTACCAAGTGATATATGATTGATCGAATTTTAATGTTTTTACTCCAAATTTCGGTTCACTGATCTCTTCAAAAAGTATTCATGTGGGAGTGTTATTGAGCTTTTCTTGTTTAAATGTCTTTTAAAATGTCAATATTTTTATAGAGGTCACCCTGCTGGCTCAGTCAATATTAAAAATATTTTTCAATTTCTAAAATATTTGAAAATAAAAGGATAAAATGAATCTAAAAAGTTCATTTTCAAACGATCTTAGATCTGACAATAAGTAAGCAAAATATATCTCAAAATCAATAAAAAGAGAAATCCTTTCATTTATTCAAGTATTGGTTGAAATTATTTCTGTAGAAAATGATATATATATTTTCATTTTGAAAAAAAATCTTTAATATTTTTTAATTGTGAAAAATCTAGACGTGACTTTGAGCTAGTTGATATTATCGTTAGATATTCTAGCAGTTCAATCAAAATATTTAATATTTTATTCACAAGTATTAAAATAGCTTTTACTTGAAACTTATAGTTAATCTTTTTGTAATGATCAAGAAAAAAGTATGTTTTACTGTTATACAAAGTGACAGATTTTTTTAGAAAAGGCCACTGGCAATATAATTTATTGAATTTGATGCTTCTTGGAAAAAAATAGGATATTTTCTTTTTAACTCTAAATCGTATGAAAGCAAAAAACGATAAAAAGGCCAGTTTTCAAGTCATATTTGATGCGCAAATAAGATTTGCTAAATTACACATCAAATAAGCCATTACTAAAATAAAGGATTTGAAATTTTGACTTGAAATTTCAAAATTCAACTAGTAAATCTTTTGAAACTGAATAGGGGACTCCATAAGCATATAGTGAGATAGGATGATTTGACCGCTGCCGATTTGTAAAGCATCTATTTTTAAAGAGGATAGGCTAATTTTTATCGGCTTATAAGCATGTTGAAGCACCTAGATAAT
>JAQIWP010002676.1:0-10341 GCA_034695525.1 Euzetes globulus
CGATCTGAGAGAGAGAGCTTACAAACAGACAAAGCCATGCCATCTATGAACTAAACATTTAAACGGATTCTTATAATTAATGTTTGCTAACATTTTTTGATCTAGTTATTAGATTCTAGTCAGTTATTTTGATTAAGTATCTTAATCTATTGAGTTTCTGAATTAAAATTTTAATTATATCAAAATTAAAGAACATTTTCTAACTTGATCTGAGAAAAGTGAAAATCAATCCTTACTTAATCTGTTTTTAAAAACTAATTAATCAAATAAATTTCAAATTAAATTTTCAAGTAATTCATGAAATATTACCCAATTTTGTATGGAAAGCGACACTAAAATGGATTTTAATAAAGATTCAAATTTTCGATAAGCAGTTTTCACTCAAGAAATAGTCCATAAAAATTTTTCTTCAATTATAGATTTTTTAGTAAAAATTTATTTAATTAAAAGATTGCGTGCAAATACCACCAGAAATTTTTAGCACAGAATAAAAAAAAACTCTTCATTAGAATTTAATTAAATCCAAATTTATTAGCTAATGATTTTGAAATTTACTTTTTCTTAATTCATAACTAAAATAAATTATATTTTTCCAGCGTTTTTCAAATGAATTTCCTATTCAGACCATATATTAAGCAAAATTTTATTTAACTAATCGATAAATAGTTTGGAAATCATTATAAGTTATATATGTGTTATAATAGCGATGATACTAATGAATGAACATTTTTTGATGATTAATGCATTTGTCTTTTCGTTAGAACAATAGTTATTATGGCACAGAATGAATATTTTTTTATTAACTTAATGTATTACACAATTAAGTCAATGAATTTATTCATAGTATAGGGAAACTGTTATTTCAATTCATTGCTGAATATGTTTTGCTTTAATGAAATAAGTTTTCATTGAATACGTGATAATGAAATGGTTGACCTCCGATATGCACACAATTCTTTAGTTTTAATTTAACCAATAAGTCTGAACATTGCTTTTGTCAGCGATTCGCTACTCAACCGATTATCCCAACTCAAACACAAATTCAATTGAATCTAGCAATTCTTGATAGTATTGGAACTAATGGATTCTAAATTTACTTTTACCACAGTAACTCTTTTCTATCAACTTTACATCTGATTATTTGATTTGTTTGAAAAGTCATTCATTTATACATTTGTAGATTGTATTTCATGCGGAGAGGGATATGTAATTTGTATTTACCCTGAATAAATTCCAGCTAACCAAACTAATGTGAGACAATTCGTGTCAATTTTAAATGGAAACCAAGAAAACAATAATTTAATTTTCGGATAAATCTGAAGTGAAATCAGATATGGAGTTCATTAAACTTTTGAATATTGTTTTGATATTATGGAAAATGAAAATATTAAAAATTTAATTATAATTTAATGTGAAAATTATGCAAATTTATAACTCTTGAGACTTACGGGTCGCTGTTTTTGCTTTAAAATACCTCAAACATATAACTGACATTCTAGTCTGAATTAATTTAAACCAAATCCAATTCTATTTATGATAACCCTTTGGTAAGTATAGTTTAATGTTCAGCTAAGTAAATTTAATTTTGACCAATAAGAGCAAGGTTTGTCAAAGGAAGTGAAAAATAGAAAATAGATAAAAGGAAATCTAAAGTTCATGAATTCTACTTTCTCAATTTGGCAAAATCTCTTTTCTGACAAAAGATAACATCCAATGTACCTTGCTATATATTTCACAATATTCAACTTCATAAGCCTGGTCTAATTTTGAAATTGATTTTTTTTAATGATTTGAAAATGTGCACAATAAAAATAAATCAATATCAAGGTCAGTCATCCCATAGACAAGTGGTGGAAAAGTATTTAAATACCAGTATTGCTGATAAATAAAAGCATTAATTAAGTAATTAAAAGTTTGGTCGACTGAAACAAAATCTGTAACTTTTATTGAAACCTGTGCTCTATTTGCAGATAATGAGAGGCAAACATTTGTCATAAATTCAATTCAGATTATGTCAGATGTTATGGTAAGTATGCGATTAGTCTGCTATAGAAAGATCTCGAATATATTGTCAGAGATATTAAATTATGTATTAATTGGTCTCATTTGGCAACAAAAGCAAAAACTTGTCGACCAATAAGTACTTTACACGTCTATTGCATTCAACTCGACTTCAATAACGTTCCAAATCATTGGATAACTTTTCAGACCATAAATGGCTTCAATCGTATGGAAACAAAATGAGTCGGAAAGACATAATTTATGTAAACAATTGTCAGTCGTCTGGCATTTGATTCAAACGATATTAAAACCAATAAAAAGTGATTTTTAAATCGATTTCAATTGGAATCCAAATCAGTCTACACTTGACTTCAATTGTAATCAAAAGATTATTGGGGTTTACCTCGTCTTCAGTTCAAACATTATTTGCCATTCAATCCAAACAATTAGTCAAAATGTTTTCTAATTATTTATTATTATTGTCTTTAATTGTATTTATAAATAGTATTAATTGTGAGACGAAAGGAGCCATTAATTTGGATTCGCTTACATTCGACAAAGTATTGAATGGAAGGTCTATTGATCTGCTAATTGTCTGTCTGTCTGTCTGTCTGGCCCTTAGGTTGTGCCCAAATTTAAAGCATCGTTAGTGAAGATCGATACGGCCTATCCGTATGGCGAGAAACAGGACGAGTGGGCAAAAGTGGCCGTTGACCTGAAGGCCACTCCCGACCTATTGGTGGCTGACGTCGGCGTTCGTGACTACGGAGAGAAAGAAAATCAGGACATCGCTGACAGGTATTCCGTCAAAAAGGACGACTTCCCGCAAATCCGTCTCTTCCTGAACGGAGATCTCGAGAAACCCATTTCTTTTGAGGGCAAAGACTTCAAAGCCGACGACATTAAGTCATTTGTCAAACAAAAGGCCGGAATTAAGATTCTGTTGGATTCATGTCTCGAGGAATTCGACGATTTGGCCGCAAAGTTCGCCGCAGATAAGTCTTCCAAAGACCAGCAGCAGAAAGTCTTAGAGACCGCAAAGACAAAGGCGTCGTCGCTGACCAAAGAGACCGACAAAAAGTCTGCGAACATTTACGTCAAAATCATGGAGAAAGCCATCGAAAGAGGAGTTGTCTTCTATGACAGTGAAAAACAAAGAGTTCGGAACCTGTTGTCTGGAAAACTGTCGGAAACTAAGAAGAAGGAACTGCAGGGAAGGCTGAACATCATCGCCAGTTTCATCAGCACCGGTGCCGCCAAAGACGAACTGTAGTCTGAGATATGATCCGAAACTTCTGTCATATTTTGGGTTCTTTTCTAGTAATTTGTGATAAGATTTTTGATTTAATTCGAGATTTATTTCCATTCATTGAATTTAAGTTATATTTAATTACAATTCATATGCAAATCGATTGTCTCTAAGTTTTCTTTTCTTTATTTTTCTACTTTTAAATCTGCATTTCCTTCAACTCTAACCTTAGAATCTGTTCTTTCCATCAATTCTTCCATTTATTAATAAAATTTTATACATTTATCTTTCGATTGATCGAAATTTGACTCAAATTTTGATATAATTATTTCATTTTCGATGACTTCTCTCATTTCTATTTCTCTGATTTAAAACTGTTTTTCTTTTTTGCTTCAAATTTCAGTAAATTAACACTTTTTCGGATATGAATTGAAACAGAATTTTATATAAAAATCAATTTTATTTAGTCATAAACATTGAAAAGAAAATTAAAACTTTATATACAAACAGATAAATGCGTTTAAATGCTATTAACAAATGTTTTGATTAATTCTTTGATGAGTTTAATGTAAATAATGAAACAAATGTTTGACTTTTGTTCGGATGTCATGTTTGATATGTGAGTCTATCTGAGGAACTGATATCTCCGTTTGTGTTGACTACAATGCCAGACATATATCCGGACTGCGCCAGAGATAGCTCGGGTCTGAAGTAGTAGTGATGGCCGTAATCTCTGGGTTTGTCCGCAATATGATCTCCTCTTTCAATGTTATTGTTGTTGACAGTAGTGTTGACTCGATTTTCGAACTTCTTCTGCAGTCTATACAGGACTACGATCAAAGTGGTCACGATTAAAGTAACCACCGCACAACTGATCCAGAAATAAGTGGACACCGAAAGACCGGCTAATGTCTCACTTGGACTGTCAGTTGGCTTCAGAGGAATCAGAATTGTTAGATATGTGCTCTTATATGTAAAACTGAAATTAAATGATCCCGGGTTAGTATAAGCGGCCAAACAAATATAATTTCCCGTATCATTCAGTTTTGTCTTCTCTATAATCAGGTCCTTATAATAGTTTCCGTCTCCGGTTTCCATGATTTTGGTTGACTTCAGTACTTTGTAAAATTCGGAATTGATTTGTATGAGACCCCGCCGTTTGGCCTCTTCCGCGTCCTTCACATTCTTGTAGCTCCCGAGCCACTGATCAAACAAACAGACTTTTCGTTACATATTTGACAAAACTATTCTTACAATCAATTGAAACGACAAGGAATCAAAATTCTTGTTATTCGATAACTTAATAACTTGAAAGAAGAAATCCGTGAGAAAATCAATTGCAAAACCTTTTATTTTTTAGCAAGGATAAACGCAATTCTATATTTAAGTATAGTTTTAATTAGATTACAAGATAGTCAAGGAGGTGTAGAAAGAAACTGTTCAGGTTCTGAAATAGAATGAGTAACAGAAAATTTGTTCTGCTTATTCTGACCAGGGAAATTTATTTTAATTTGGGCATAATTTTAATTTCCCTGATTTGTCTGACTATTAAATATTTCAATTTCAAAGGTATTGATTACACTATTGATTATCTCAAAAGCCTATTGAATATCAGGAATAAAAAGATTAAAAAAATCAGACAAATAAGTATCAAATAATTACTTTAATTCCCAAGAATTTAAGAATCGATTAAAAATTCTTATAATTTCACAAAAGAAGAGAAGTCGTGAAATGAAAGGATGACTCACTTGAATGAATGGTTTGACTTCACTCCGGACTTTGCAATGAAAGACAGCTCTCTCTCCCAAAACTACCGAAGTATTGATTGGATGAAATCCCGTCAATTCGGGCTTATCTAACAATTTATGGGTAAAATGAGATAATATTTTGTTATCACTATTGTTATTGAAGTTAAACTCATAGTTCATAACAACAGTTAGTTAACAGAGTTGGTCACAGAACAGTCTATTCTCAATATCTTAAGATTATTGGGAAAACAAGCCTAAAAAAGAAGGCTTGAGAACGACAATAACACCAATTTCTTTATAAATTAAATATAAGTTAAAATTAGTTAAATGTTAATTTATACTTTCAAAGAATTTAAAAATCTGCTTATCTTAATAATAGTTGGGGTGGAGCAGAGGGAAGGAGATTAATCAAATTGAAACTATCTACTCCGAAACTTCATTATCGTTATAAAATAACCTATTTAAATTAAGAATAAGATCATATCTCAAGTTCAATAAGCTCTTGGTTCAATAATGAGTACATTTGTTAGATTAATATGAAATTGATTTCCAGAATATGTTAAAAGAAGCGAAATTGTAGTTATTTGTGATATCTCTGATAGAGTATAATGGAAACACTTGTCGGTACATACCGTAAACAATTAGAATGAATGTATTGTTCACTTGAGGCCAACTACTCATTGAAATGCATGAGTAGTTCCCACTGTCTTTGATGCGAACTTTGGATATGTTGAGAACGCCTCTCCTTTTGGATGATCCGCGCGGAAGATCACTTAAACTTAGATTTCTTCCATTTTTAGTCCACCGAACCCTCGCTTTTGTATTGCAGTTCAGGGCTACGGATATTCCGACCGGTTTTTCAATTATTTTCGTCTCATAATTTCCGACTACGGGTCGACTATCGGTCTTCTTTTGGTACTCTGAACTGACATCACTTTCTAGCACTAGATTGTCGTTCTGAGGGTATTGGAAAGGATACAGGTTATCCAAAGGAGAGTTCAGAGCCCGAAGATCTTCCTCGGCAACAATCTGCAGCTTAACACTTGTAGTTTCAAACCCGAATCCATTGATACCTTTGCAGAAATAAAGACCGCTGTCGTCAACTGCGGCCGACTTTATCTTAAGAACTCCTCTGTCATTAACTCTTATTCTGGGCGACTCTAAGACCGGTTCATTATCTTCATGAAACCATTCAATGAACAGCATATCAGGATTGTCGTCGTCATAAATGGGACATTCAATGCGAACATTGGCGCCCACCGGGTATATGATTGGAGATTGCGATCCCGTCCTCAATCGAGGTAATGCTAAACAAGCAATTAGTTAATTGAGTTTTGATTTTAAAACAAAATGAAACTTTGATTGAAAAAGTTTCCAAAAGCTTTTGCTTACATTTGCTTAGAGTTGAAGTAATGAATGCATTGAAGACTAGGAATGAGACGAATGGTCGCAAAAGTAAGTAGAAATGCATTTGTGCCTAAAGTAAGCCATAATTCATAGACAATATCCGATTCAGTAAATTATTTTAATCGCAAAAAATTGATTAATAGAAAAGTTTTGTTTTATTTATAACAAGTCTTTGTTGTCTATTATCTTATGTTATCTTTGGCTGTGAAACAATAGTCAGCTACTGATTGATATATTAATTGAGAGTAAAGACAATCGAAAGTAATTGAGTTTAAGATAACTTTTGATTAGAGCTACAAAACTAGTGGACAGACAGTGGATGTGATGTCACATAAATTCATTTAATTTATGATAGAATCAAATAAGTTGTCAGTCGATAAATGTGTGTCAAATGGGAAGCTATAAAAGAAAGACTTACCATCAAAAGAGTGGAGCGTTAATTGTGATCCGTTATGTCGTAAAAGAGACAAAAAAGTGAAACATTTATGACTGTTGTGAACACAAGTCGTGATTTACAATCACATTGGAAGTCAAACAGAATGTGTGAGAGAAGAGACTGAATGCTTGAGAATTCAGTTGTCTCGCAGTCAGTGGTATATCTGTATATGTTTAAGGCCTGTCAACTCTATTACATGAGTGGGATTAGCTCCGGCACAGTTTGTCGAATAAAACGCTTGTGATTAACGTTTTGTTACTATCACTCAATTTATTAATATTCAGTCGATTTGTTGTGTTTTGTGATAACAAATATTGAATAAAGATTTCCAATCAATACAACTCTTAGGAAATATTTGAGTGCTTTTCTTATCTAACGTTTCAAGACTTTCAGGTGAACTAAACTATGGATGATATCCAAAAACACAAGTAAATAACTTGAGTATCATTCAGAGTGTATGTGCGGTAGCCTTACATTACTTCCATTATCTGATGACCAAGCTGATATCAACAAAGTTTCTCTACAATCATTGTTTCAATTATTTCAATTATTCTTGGATAGATGTTCACATGTTTAGAATCTCTACATAAAGCTTATATAAAAGCTTATATATTGTGATATGTTTTAACAAGCTAAATATGCTTAATGTGGATTAATATTTTCAGGAAATCAGTGGCTATTTAATGATACCTTGACCATCTTTACTTAAAAGTTGAGGGCAATTCTCCAATGATTCAGTCGTCAACAATGATTAACTCGAGTGCCAGTCCTGTGCAAAGATAACATCAACACCAGAAACGCTGTCATTCAGCGATTGCTATGCAATTGAGTGCCCAAACGCACCACCAAATGAATACATAAATCGAGGAAATGTCCCGCCGGGTGCTCGCATTTCTTCAATCATATATTTAATTTTGTCAAAAATTTCTTATTTTTGATTCAAATGAGAATTTATTAAGACTTGAGGCTCAGAATTGAATCTAAAATCAAGTTTTTTCATTTGAATTTTTTGATGAATTGCTAGTTTTTGCGCTCAATTTCACTCTTAAGCCTATTTGAGAATTTGGTTTTGGCTTCAAGTGATTAATTGATAAGTCATATTAGTTTAACAAATCTAATTAATTTGAAATACCTTTTGAGGCAAACATTTCTTATCTAATCTATTATTGTAACCCAATCTGACACTTATATTAAATGTTTTATTCGTTAACCAAAAGAAATTTATATCAAAATATTATTTTTTAGGATCGCTTTAAGTGAACGAATTCGCATTAAACTCTTATTCTCTTCAAATGTTTGAATTCCAGAGTTGCTAGCTTATTCAATAAACATAGGCTTCCAACAGTCACAACTTTTGCTGCCAACTCAGTGGTCTTGGCTCTTATCCAGTTTATTTTCAAGTCAAATAAGTTAGCCAGTTGTAGGCTTCTTCTGTAAGTAAAGCCAAAATATTGGCTAATCTCACTGCAAGTTTGAAGTACTGTTAGATTGGTAATTTAGGTTTTTAATCTTCGAATGGACTAATTTCGCTTACTTCAACAAAGTTTTCAAAATAGTCCCTTTTAACAAGGTTAATAAAAAAGTCTGTCATTTTTAATACCCCATTTAACAAAAATTTTGGTTATTTTTGATCAAGAATGAAATAAATGAAAATGTATATGGCATGTTAGCGGGCACAAATTAGCTCTCACTGCCCAAATCTTGGTGATGATAAACATAAATAGATTATTCTTTTCTGTCATATTTTGATGGATGAGATTTACTGCTGGATTGGATTAGTTTTAGAGAAGAAACACATTTCAGTTGTAAATAAATAAATAGTTATCAGAAGAATATCGACTAAAATAAATAAATATCTTTTGTATTGATATAAGTGTTGCGCTTTTCAACCAAAGTTTCACAGAATTGTTGAACAGAAGAGCACAAAAACCAAAATACATTGACAATAGATATATGTTTAAACCAAAACTTTGCAAAATAAAACAAAAGATTATTCTTCAGAAATTGCAACTAGTCATACATTTATAGGGAAATTCTGAGTAAGGCACTATATTATATATCGATATTCTGTCTGAATAGCTTAAAGCTAAAGTAAACGTCATATACTTTAATACATTTTAAAACTTAAAGTTCAATGATTTTTCATTTTAAAATAAATTAACATTTCTTCTTGATTGTTTTTATATCAGGGATGGGGTATTTTCGAAATACTTCTAGGCATAACCCCCCCCCCCTCCGGCGAGCGAAGCGAGTCGACAATTTTTGGGAAATTTTTGGTAAAGTCGACCAAATTTCAGACATTTTTATATATAGCAGCCCAGAAAATCCGCCATTTTCTTCTTTATTCTTAAGAAATTTATTTGAATAATAGTTTAATTGTGGCTTAATATATATGTTTAAGAATAAAATTACCGATTTTCCCTTCGTTATTTTTAAAATATCCCCTCCCTATATCCACCTAGGGTTAAGGACTTTGCACATTGAAATTATAAATGTAAAGAATTCTTTCAGCAATGCATTTGAAATAATAGGGATAATCAAATTCAACAATAATAAGATAATAATACATTTATTTTTCAGAATTTATTCTTCAGTTTGACCCCAAAGTAATGCTTTTTATTTGATTATTAAGTCGCGAGTTATTTGAGTTATTCAAACAGAATATTAGTTCGAAATATTTTTATTCAAATTCTTGACAACCGTTGGACTAATTTATTGAAAATATGTCAGAAGAAGGGAAAACCCCCGAAAGTGAAGATAAACCACCTGAAGAGCCAAAGAAGTTGACAAATGAAGACAATAAGGAGAAACCAGAGGACGAAAAGAAGAAAACACCAGAAGATGAGGTGAAAAAAGCATCTGATGAAAAGAAGACATCGACACCTGAAGATGAGACGAAGACACCGCCACCTGAAGACCAGAAGCAGACACCCCCACCTGAAGAACAGAAGAAGACACCGCCCCCAGAAGATAAAAAAAAGACATCGCCGGCAAAGAAGCCGAAAGATCCGAAACTCGAGAAGTTGAGGGCAAAGAAAAAGGAAATTAAAGAACAATTACAAAAAGAATTGGAGGAAAGGAAGACTAAGCGGAAAGAAGAATCAGAGGTCGTTTCTAAGTGTATCGGCGCCCGAAAAATCACTGATGAGGTTCAGCTCGAAAGAGCCACTTATGAGATACATCGCCACGAAGTGGTCGCTTCTGGATATTACTCGAAGATATACAGAGCAAAGAAGAAGAAGGAAGAGACACAAATCTGCGTGAAATTAGTTATTTTGGACAAAGTGCCGACTGACTATTCCAAGCATTTGGTCCAAAATGCCTTAAAAGCCATACGATATGCTGGTCAGGGCGGCGACCAGAAGGGCCCCAAATGTGCGTACTTTCCCAAAGTGTTTGACATATTCATTATGGAACCGACAAAGCTTTACATATTTATGGAAGAGTTTTTGCCCCTTTCGTTGTACACCAGAATCAAAACTAAAGACACTCTGACTGAA
>JAQIWP010002677.1:0-10340 GCA_034695525.1 Euzetes globulus
TTCATGGTTAAGATTAGTGATGGCCTAAAATTGTCATCGTTTGAAAAGATCCGGGTCTTTGATGCGAATGTTTTTCCAGTTTGCATAAACGACTTCAGACAATCGCACGAAAAATTATTGAAAATACTAATTGATATCAAACCGGATGCCATCGTAACGGACTCCCCCATATTTATTCCGGCGGTCGCTTGTGCAGGTGTACCCTGGATTAACCTGTGTTCCTGCAATCCACTTTATCATTTTGTTGATAAACGCTTACCTCCGGGATGTTCCGGTAAATAAGTAAATGTTTTTATTATTTATTAGATTTTCTTATTGTTTGTATGACTTTACTTCAGGTTATCCGACAAATGGTGACAAAACATTATGGAAGGCATTCATTGATGAGTCAATTGACACTTTCCATCAAGAATGGAATGCTTACAATTGCTGGATGGAGTCAATAGGTGCTCCTCTACTTCAATACAAGTGGAACTTCTTGCATAAGTCACCCTTCCTCAACTTATACTTATGTCCTCAAGAATTAAGTTATGAGGACATCGCGCCTCAAGACTCCAAATGGTTTCCTTTGGATTCACTTATGCGCTCAGACCCCGAAACTGAGAACCCATTTGAAATTCCAAGTAATCTGAAAGGAAGACCTGGAAAATTGATTTATGTGTCAATGGGAACATTAGTTTGCTCTGATCTGAACTTGCTGAAAAGGCTGGTCAATATTTTATCAAAATCTAAGCACAAATTTATTATCTCAAAGGGTCCACTTGGAGACCAATTAGAACTGGCTGGAAATATGTGGGGCCAAAATATATTGCCTCAGCTACAGGTCATTCCTGAAGTTGACCTGGTCATCACTCACGGCGGTAACAATACTGTCACAGAATGTCTGTATTTCGGTAAACCTATGATTGTTTTGCCCGGTTTTTGTGACCAATACGACAACGCACAGAGAATTCAGGAGAAAGGACTCGGAATAAGACTCGACCCATACTTCTGCACAGAATCACAATTATTAGATGCGATTGAAAAGTTAGTAAACGATTCGGTTTTGAAGGAAAGATATCAACAAATATCCCAAAGAATCAAAAGAAGTAAAAGTAGAGAAATTGCGGTTAAACTCATCGAAGAAGTTATAAACAAATCCGAAGGCAAACAGAATTGATAACCAATTTTAGTTTAAATAATAATAAAGCTATCAATAAACTGATTTTTATACCTGATTTTTGGAGTGTTAGCACAGAGTAGACCAATTCAAAAACTAAGTTAAACATTCCTGATATTTCGGGGGTTCTTCCCACACTTTCCACACTTTCCACACTTCCCACACTTCTTCAGTGAATACAGAACTCAAAGTGAAGTTCTCACATAAGACAAACGACCAGCAGTGGTGAGAAGGAATATGATATAAGTAAGGATGCGAGTGGTGAAATTTTCATCCTTAGATATAAGCAATAAATTGGTGCTAATTGTCAAACAATTTGTAGTTTTCAAGTATTTGTTTGTATCTAAATTTCTTCGGCTCTTACAGCAGCTGCTGTCCCCCTCATTTGAGTTGTGCAAAAAGTAAGTGAAATACTTTTAATTTAATACAATGTGCTCACACAACTACCAAGATCTAAATAAAACTAAGTTAAACAATTTCAAGTGTTTTTAAATGTGGGCCCCTTCTTAACTTTGATTTGTCGATGTCTTGCACTTGCTTATTTTAATTAAATTCAATATTTAAATAATTAAGAACTTCAAATTTTTATTTATATTTAATACATAGTGCTAGTACTATTTTATATAAACAATTTATTTATTTATCATACGTTAGTTGTTGAGGTAGAAGACTCGACTGTGGCTGTGCTGCCGTCAGGGCCGGCTGTTGACGTCAGTGTGTTGGTGCTGTTTATATTAAGGATTTGGGGAGCGTGGTCCGTTTGATTCAAGCTGGGCCAACTGATTATAATCACTGAATGATTATTTGCCGGGATAGTCCACACCGGGTAGGTTGAATTGAATATTTTAGTAGGATCTGATACAGGCAGGCTGGGCACAGGCTTAGGCAAGCTAGGAACAGGCAAACTAGGAACGGGCAAGCTAGGCACTGGTAAGCTAGGCACAGGCTTAGGCAAGCTAGGAACAGGCAAACTAGGAACGGGCAAGCTAGGCACTGGTAAGCTAGGAACTGGTAAGCTAGGCACTGGGACTGGTAGAGTGGGCACAATTGGCTTTTCTGGTACGATCAAGTCAATATTCTTTTTTATCCATGGTATATATGCCGCGATGCGAGTATATAGACCGGGAAGTTTTGGAAGAGCACACCCTATACCAGCACTGACGATACCAATAGCCATAGCCTGACCGCTCCTTTGGTCCAATTTCATCATGGGTGAACCAGAGTCACCTTGGCAAGCATCTTTGCCACCCTCTTCTAAACCAGCACAGAATTGACTGGATCTGTAAAATAAACAAAATATTAACAAAAATGTTTTGATTGTGAGCACAATTTATTCCATACCTGATAGGAATGACCTTTCCCTGAGACTCATACCATTTGATGCACTTTGGATTATCAATAATAGGCAGCTCAACCTGTTGCAGGGATGTGGCCGACAGGCCATTGGGTGTGACCTTTCCCCAACCGATGACTACCCCGGTCTGATTGGCGTAGTCGCTGCCATTGGTTTGGGGCAGACAGATGGGCCAGACGTAATTGCTGTAGTCCACACTTTTGGACAATTTGATCAGGGCAATATCGTTGGCAAAACTGGAGAAACTGAAGGCTTCGTGGGGCACAACCTTGCTGACTCCTGCTTCAATGCTGGTCGGTTCGTGGTCAGGATTGCGGTAATGGCCGCCAAGTTTTACAGTGAATGAGCGAGGGTTAATCTGTGCGACACAATGAGCGGCGGTCAGCACATAATTATGATTGATTAAAGCACCGCCACAGTGATGGCGCCGATGCAGCCGCAAAGAAACAACCCAGGGAAACTGCCCATGGTAAGCATCGTTGCCATTGATGATCTTTGGTGTACGGGTAACCTTTTTGAAGCCGCACGTGTTCTCTCTGTCCTCCAGTTCCAGTTCTCCATTGGCCGTGAATAAGGGCATACACAGCGAAAAGCATAACAGAAACTTGATAAGCTTGAACATTTTATCCTTTAACAGAATTATTTTATACAAATGAATGATATTAACAAATGGTTTAAAAGTTCTTAATGTTTTACACTGACAATCGGCACATATTTATATACCCGGAGCGATTCAGAGCCGAAATAGTTCTGACTCAATTTTGACGTCACTACATAAAAATAATATCATGTGAACTGGAAAAAAAGTAACAGTGAATTGATCTGGCAATAAACTATTTATTTCACCCATATATTCCTTGACCTCCTGTCTCATCAAATAGTGGCTCTGTTTTACATAAATTTCAATCAAACGCTTCGTTACACAAAATCTGTGTCATTGTTAGTAGTAGTAAATAAATTACCCAATCTATTCCTAAAATTGACCAAATTATATATGGATTGCAGCTTGCAGTTGTAACTAGAGCAGACCTTTTTAGGTGAAAAATGTAAATTTAGGTAAAATTCCCAGTTTCCAGAGTATTTATTATTCAAGAAGAATCTGCTCGGTTGCTCGAATTCCGAGAAGTTCCCTATTTTTGTTTTCTATTGAAATCGAAATTATATAATAGCATCAGTGATGGGCAGAGAGGGCAACACCCTAAACATAATTAGACATGATTATATACTTCGTTTGATTAATGATGACAAGCTTCTATCTTATCTAGCAAATATTATTTTATGAATTATGTTAAAAATGAGTGTTGTATTCTGTGTTTTTACCCTTTCCCCTAGATTTTGTCCATGTACTTTTAAACAGAAATGAATCGAGATGCAATCTGCCCATCACTGGTAAATGATGAAAGTCATGAAAAGGATGTTATTAATAATATAATTGACATAAAAACACTGAATGATTTAATTGAGTTCATGAGTGTTCTGTTGTCACGAGATATCTGATCACATCATTTGCTCTAATTTTTATTTTTTATTAAAACAATTAATCGACTCTATTATCAAATCGGTCTAAACTTTCACTGAAAAAAATGTTTTCATTGCTATTGTTTTCCAAATTTTGTTTTGGCGCTGAAATGTCGGTATATGACATAATTCTCAGCAATTTTAGCTGCTAAAATCGAACAGTTACCAAGGGGACTGCAATATTAATAATTATTATGTAAAACTGGGTTTTCCTTTAAATCCTTTAAAAGTTGAACGATGAACATTTAATTCAAGAATAATTGGACTATTTTTAAATAAATTGTTTTTAATTAACTTATCTGCTGATTCCGTGATCATTCTAGGCTTAAATAGCTTATTATTTAATATATCATTTCACAGATGTTTATAAACAAAGTAAATTCAAAAATACAAGAAGAACAAGAAATAATTTTTAAAAAAGGTTTTAATAATTTTAATATAACTTCTACTTTATAAAAATATACTTTTGATCTAACACATTTTAAATTCATTTAATTATTACTCTTAGTTAGTAATTATTAAGAACCTCGGTTTTAAACACCTTGGTTGTTCCGTGAAAAATATTTGAAGCGAGTAATTATATAGTAATTTAATTAATGAGTCATTTTTCAAAATTAAATTTCTAATTGAAACCAGATTTTCAGAGAAACCTAATGTCTAACAATTGTTTTTATTGGAAGACAAAATGTGTCTCAGAAATTATCCAGTTAATTATATTTTGATTGCATTGACTTTAATTTTTTATCGAGCCAATTCGCGTGGCCAAGAAAATTCAAGTATTAATTTTAGCACGACTAAATTTTCAGACAACTTTTTATTTAACTATCACAAATAAATCAGGTACTAATACTCTCCAAGATGCAAAAGAGAATAGCTACCAAGATGCAAGTAATCCAAAAAGAGCTGAATTTGATCACGAATTCAAGGATTTTGAAGAAAAACTGAAACGATTGAAACAATTGCTGGAAGAGTCGCAGAAAAGGGAACAACAGATGAGATACCCGTCCAGTAGTGAACAGTCATTGCCGACCCAACAGGGATCTAATCCAACGCAACCGACAACTTCTCAAATACAAACACAAAGCTATGTCCCATATTATTCACGTTCAACACAACCACAAAATATGCCTGAACATAGTTCGGAGTCTCAGGATCCACTGTGGTTAAAGGACTACAATGAGGCGGCTAAATTGTACCTAGATTTTCGAGTCTCTGATATATTAAACTTATTTAACCCAGCACACTTTGTACCGACACCAGAAAACCTGATTAGACCTCTCAAAGCACTGACATCAGCGACACAACGTTTTATTCCTCATTCGTTCCGTCTAACAGCTGACACCCAGAACATTTCTGAATGGTTCTCCAAGATAATGACTCAGGACATGCCTCACATGGTTCAGATGATTCCGGAGTCAATCGACACCATGATACATTCACTAAACTCCATGAGAATCAATGGGACGGAAGTTGCGCGCAGCACAAGTGTTGATATGTTCAGTATTCTGTCCAAAAATCTATTTGTTTGGTCAATACTTGTGGCACAGACTGATATGATGGCAGCTGTTTCCACCGGACTCATTTTCAGAGCTTTTAACCATATGCTCAAGGTTACTTTTCACTGAATTAAGCATGTTCAATTAATTAATTAAGGTTTACCTTCTCCTAGGCAACACCACTGCCCATTGAGCTCCTAAAATTGCAAACAGCACTGAATAGATTGACAGTACACCTGAGCCAAACCCTTCCCATCACAGTGAAAGTTCTACAGTCAGGCCTCTCTTTTGGCGCAAATATAACCAGTGATTTGAAACTATTGTCCAAAAATATTGAAGAGACAAACAGTGCAATGGATGTGCTCCAGAATCAGACCAAGTATTTGAAAGAAGTAATGGACAGAACGCCTGTCCCTCCCACCATCTTCAATAAAGAAGTTTATGATAAGTTTACACATAGCATCCTGGAACTGATGGATGTATCAAGAAAAATACCAGAGTCAATTCCAACTATTGCTTTATTGATCTTCAATCAAAATGGTAAATATGAAAGATCAAGCTAATTTTCCATTCGAGTATTCTTGTTAATTATGTTTATCAAATAGTTAGGACAGTTTTGTAAACTTTTGTAACTTGTTCAGTGATAGAATAATTGATGATAATTTATACGTAAACTATTAAATCCAGGTACAAAAATTAAAAACAGAATAATTAGCTTAAATAATTAATCTTAAGTGCTCTTAGTCAAAATTATTTCTGATCTTATTTAATTGATATCCCATTACAGAATATTTAATAAGGTTCCTTGGTAGTCTTAGCCAGACATTTGTGGACAACGGCATTGGTTGGAAAATACCAGAGAACATTAAACTATTGCAGGACAGAATCGGACAGTTGTTTAATGTGTCGCAAATAGTCAACTATTTGAACTCAGGCAGTCTGTTAGGGGAAGTGCCCATCAGTCTGTTGGTCACTTTACAGCAACTTTTTGAAACGATGCGGACAACTATTGCGACGCCCGGCGATCAGCTAAGATTCAAACCTATGATCACAGCAATAGAGGGCTGCATCCAAGCCATCAATAGGACTTCCAACGTATTCCTACCCCCGATCTTTTATGAGCCATTACTTATTATGCTGCAAATGATGAACAAGACAATTCCTTATAAATAAAATTAAAAATCCATTTGATTCAAAAATAAACTTGAATATTTATTAAAATCCATATAACCTAGATCACATGTTACTGTTCCAAATAAAATAAGCGTTCATATCGTTCAATACAGCAATACTTATATCAAAATTTACTTCGAAACTTATTAAGGTATTTAATCACATTTGTTGCCATGGTTACTATAATTAATTAAATGTCATCGAAACCCCTGTTTCTTCTTTTAAGCAATTGATGAGAATTATCCAAAAAAGGGTTAAAGAGAGTTTAATGTAAAATGTAAATTGCTCAATTGTTTTAGTAGGAGCAAGCTAACCATACAATTTAAATAACCAGCCAAACCAAAGTTATAGTAATATTGCATTAGTTTTACTCATTTAAACTTCTCACAAATATCATGATCTAAATCTTAATGAAAGTCTTCCGAATAAATCACAACAACTGAGATGAGTAAGGAACAAATTATTGAGAGAGGAACTTACATAAAATTAAATTTTTACATAATTGAGTTTTAATGAAACATTTTGATGAAGCTTTTTGATAAAGTCTTTCTGGCATGTTGATTTAAAGTTAATTGTTTCTTGAAAATATTCAATAAGAAATTAGTATTTTTCAAATCAATAAACTACCCTTTTATCAAGAAATTTCAAATAGCCAAGCCATTATGCAATTTTTAATTTTAAATAAATATTTTATTTGATCCTTTTGGCAATAATTTCAAAAAATTTCATAAACGATCAAGTTTCATCTACTGAGATTAAATAAATATTAATTATGCTAGAATAAATAAATATATGTGAAAGCTAATTTTCTAATTAACAAGTAGAGTTTTAATTATTTCTCCTTGATAAGTTGAGCACACTTTTCACCAATCATAAGTGCTGCAGCGTTTGTGTTAGCGTTGGGCAAAAGTGGCATTATGGATGTGTCGCACACTCGCAGATTATTCAGTCCTTTTACCCGGAGTCGAGGATCGACCACGACATCTTTGCGTTTGGGATCTCCCATTCGACAGGTGCCAACTCCGTGATAGGTCGTGTAGATTAACTGTTCGATGTGGCACCGGATATACGACTCGCATTCAAAGATATACCTTTTGTTTGGGCACAGACTACAGCCTGGGATAGGCTTCGGTGGTATCAAATGCTGTGATATTGAGGACAGTTCGTAGTGCTTTAGTACTCTCTGGATCATTTCTATTTCATCTAGGTAGTCCAGTTCATCAGTAAGATAGAGTGGGTTAATCCTTGGAGGAACGTGTGGGTTAGCGGACGCCAAACGGACATAGCCTTTGCTTCTGACCCGTTGAAGGATCGGGTGAACGAAGAGGTACATTCTGCCCAGGAAGGGTTGGAGGTATTGTTCCCATTCGCGGGCCCTCTGACCAAACCGATAAAATCTGAAATCAGTCAGGTTTTGAGGGAACAGCCAAACGGCGTTTTCCCAATAAGCGTTGGGCCAGTCCTTATCAGGGTTGTTACTTGTGCTAAAGTATGTGACACCTCTGTAGTAGCTTGCCAGAGGACCGCTCCCTTTGGTCAGCCACTCATATAGCTGTGCAAGATTTAATTGGGCAGGCATATTCAATAGTTTGTAGGACTCAGGCCTAATTAGGAAGTTGAAGTCAATACCAGGGTGGTTTGCAAAATTATCGCCTACAGGCAAATCTTTCAGAACAGGGATGCGAAATTTCTCAAGGTGCTTTCTATGTCCAATGCCAGACAACATCAATAATTTAGCCGTATTGTGAACACCTTGGGTAAATAAGTGGTATTAGTAGTAAATTATTTAAAAGGACGTACCGGCGCTGACAATGACTTCTTTGGTGGCCATTACTCTGAATCCATGACCCTTTCGCTCGTATAGGACTCCAACAGCAGTCTTGTCTTTAAATAAGATCTTGGTGACAAAAGCCTTAGTTAGTATATGCAAATTATGATGGAAAGGGTTGGGATCGATGTAAGCATTTGAAGCACTCGAGCGAACTCCCTTCTCATCAATGAAAGCCTGAGCTAATGCAGTGCCCACTTGGTTCGGACCGTTAATATCTGTTGTAGGAATACCGGCCTCCGTGTTGATGATCTTTCGATTAATAAGCATAAGAGGATCAGGGTCTTCCCATGAAGTTATTGCAATCGGGCCATTAGTTGAATGATAACCAGGGCTTTGATTAACAATATTTAGATCTCTATTGCCTTCCCATCTCTTGAAATAGGGAAGAATTTCGGCATAACTCCAGCCGACGGCGCCGTACTCTTGAGCCCAGGTGTCGAAATCGCGACGATTTCCTCTGTTGTATATCTAATTAATTAATGGTTTAATAAAAGTGATGGAAATTCATGAAAAAATTATTAATAACACACCAAAGTGTTAATGGTAGAGGAACCACCTATTGCGAAGCCCCTGTTCTCTGGTATCATTTCATTCAGGAAGGCCCGGCCTACGAACTGGCGGTCCATGGTGAAATTCCAGTCATATTGTGATAAGAAATTCAGATGTGTCGTAACCTGTCCTGGTATGTCCGTTGACAGGCCAGCCGGTCCTCCAGCTTCCAGAAGTAGTACTTTGGTGCGACGATCCTCTGCCAATCTGTGAGCTATAATAGAGCCACAACTGCCGGAACCGATAATAATATAGTCATAAACACCGACCAACTGCTCCTCCTTTGTATCGATCGACTCGTGTCTGCGAAACGTCTTCAGAATAAGTATAGAAACGACCAAAAACTGTGTCGTCAGTCCAATAAAATTCACTCTATTCATGGCAAACATTTTTATTTGTGAAAAGCTTCAAATTGCAAGCTCAGAAAGTTGATATTATCGTTATTCTAGCAGTTTAAACAATTTACCAAATTGAACTACCAAAATACAATTTAATAAAATACATTTGATTTTCTCATTCAAACAAAATCAAGAAATTGCTTGTTCATGAAAATTAAAAATCAATATAAACTGAAAATTCATAGCTTGTTATAAGTCGAGTGCAAACAAATGTATATTTCCTCCGAATATGCCTCTAAAAGACACAATTGTTTTTCAGACTTGAAATTAGTTTTCTTTTTTTGACTTTTCTTTTGTATATTTAATACAATGTTTTCTTTTATATTTTTTTTAAACATTAGATTTAAGGTAATATTTCTTTTAGTTTTTTGTCTCCAAAAGTCTAATAGAATTATATATATTATTACATTTATATAATATTTTAAATATATACTCACTAACATATCAATGACAAAATCAATTATTCAGTGTTGAATTACCAGTGTTAATTAATTCATTGTTCAAGACTGTAATAATTGATTTGTACAATTATTTTATGAAGTCTGTGCTTATTTGTACCGCTCACTTAAATTGTTAAAGGAGTGAAAGTACCAAGTTCATAAATGTTAGCTGAGAATAGGGTTAACCCATATCTACACAAGAATTAAATCTAACTTATGTGGTTTTTATATCAGAATTAAATTGGTAATTTACTTTTAATAATTGAAGCATAAACAGTGAGTTTATTATGCTATAAAATATTCAAGTTCAATCAATTTTCCTATTATAATATAATTAAAATTTAATTTTATTTAATTTTATTGAAAATTATATAAGAATGAATGAAATTATATAAGCTTATTCAAGGAAATTTTCTGCTCTC
>JAQIWP010002678.1:0-10339 GCA_034695525.1 Euzetes globulus
GAATATCATAAAAAATCCCGGGTGACAAGCGGTCTTAATTCCTTAACTTAAGCGGTCAAAATGGGCATACTTCTTTAACGCCTGAATGAGAATGGTAAATTTAAACATATTATTTAATATTTTGATAAATTTTGAATTCCCTTTAATTAAATAGAAGCTAGTTACATAATTATTATGATTAATTTGATCAGGTTAAATAAAATGAGGTCTCTTTGAAAGGTTTACTGAGAAAACATTTTTAAAAATAAAATAAACATTGTCCCATATTGTTGTCCACAAACTTTGCATGATTGGCGCGCGCCTATTGTTGCACCATAAGAATCGAATGCCGGATCAATTTTTTGATTGTTTAAAACTCTTAAAGCTATTACAGTGTTTTTTCTCTTCAGCATAAGATTATGGTAACTAATTACACTGAAAGGGAAGCCCCTGCCAAAAGTGTTGTGCAATTTTACTCAAAAATTGCCAATTTTAATAGAAAATGACAGTCAAACATTCTGTAAAACAAGGACTTAAGAGAAATACCATTTACTGTATTATTAAAAGATTTAAAAGGAATGGCACAGCAGTATATGGGCGAAGTCCTGGCCCGAAATAGTCGGTGGCACTGATGATATGGCCGAAAAATATGGTCAAAACTAACAAATGGGTTCGCAGTGCAAGCATTGAACTCAAGTTATCCAAGTCAACAGTTCAGAAAATTAAGGAAGGGAAGGCATATAACCCATAAATATCCAAAAATTTTAGCCTAAACCCAAAATAGTCCTTTTGGTAGAGATGTGAAGCGTTCATTATGCAAAAATTGTCAATGGTTGGTTAAACACAAATAAAATTTATTTTTTGCCTACTCACGGAACGCTCCAAATTGCCCGCGGGTCTATAGACGATTTTTTGGTCACATTGCAAACGAGAGTACTCTAAAAGATCAAATGTGTCGGTATCACTAAAAATTCTTCGAGTTATTCGGAGGAATATCAGTTTAAAAGTCGCTCAAACATTTGTACATCAAAAAATTAAAAGTACTCACAAAAAGTTGCGAGCGGTCGTTCCTAAAGGCCCAGGGGGTTAGTTATTTCAATTAAATTAAAATATTAACTAATACTCTACATCATTTTAAAAAATCATTAAAATTAGCCAAGTAATTTCTTAGTTATATTCATTTTATTTTTGTGGACCACAATATGGGACATGCTTTATTTAAAATATTTATATTTTTAAATATAATTTATTGTTTAAAATTTGAAGTTTTTTTTATTTATAAAATAGACACACCAAAGTTCTAACATAAGCTCTCTCCCATCACCAAGGTGGTAAAAATGTTCCAACATTACAACCAATACTTGTCATACAGTTTACTACTCCTTGAAGAGAGACAATCGACTCAAATAATCAAATTTCAATTTAATTAGATTTTCTAATGATTTCCATTCAATCAAATCGAGTATTTGTTGATAATCGTAGTCTTCGTTCGGCAATCGATTGAATTTGAAAACAAAATTCTTTTCATTACATAAAGTTATGTCAAATGAATTGAGTGAAACTTCGCAAACATTCCTATCGATAACATCTTTGTATTCTAATAGCAATTTATGCAATCTTTCGAAAGTTGGACTAAACTTAATATTTTGAAAATTAATCGACGAATTGATTATTTCGAATTCAATTTCTTCATTACTCAAAGAATCTATTTTTTCCAATTTCTTTGATTCAATCGTTTTCTTGAATTTAAAAAAATGTTTTTCTGATTCTATCGATTCAATAAATCTTTTGCTTAGTTTCTCACAAAAATCCGAAACTATTTTTGATTCATTGAAATCGTTTAGAAAAAGGCAATTTTGCAGTCGTTTTAATATAAGGGAAACCAAAACCTAATAAATGATTGAATATTCAATATTGAAATTATATCAAACTTTATACAAATTTACGTTTAAAGTAATAGATTTGGCCAAAGGGTTGACATATTCTGGTGCCGACTGATTCAGTGTTTCCAGAGACACAACCAAAGTTATGGGTAGTGTTAATATCAGATCATTGATAATTGAGAACAAGGTTTTGAGGCCCTCTTCCACCAGACTTTCAAAGTCTAAAGGATATTGAGATAAAATCAATTTCTAATCAGTTTCTAATCAAATACCTCGATATAATAATTGGTTCGATTTATATAATTCTTCGATTTCTTGAGTTACTTGAGACGCAATCGAAGAATCGTTGATAAGAGCTTTCAAATTTTGGATCAAATAGTTATCGATATCCGTAATTATGTGGGACTCCATTGCTCTGTACCACCAAATACTTGTACCAGAATTTAAAATCACAGATTTGTCGAACTCAGGCCAACTGTTATGCCTATCAAACCATATTATTATTTATTTTAAATGTCAAAATTTAGTCAAATCTGATCTTTATATTAAAAATACCTTTCAATGAGCTTAAGTAAAACCTCTGCGAATAAATTTGGTCTAAAATTCTGCAAGAGTATTATTTCGAAAATATCTTCTGTTATAGAAATGAGTGAATCGTTTGTGTGGTTAAAGTCGATATTTGATAAGATATATGAAGAAAGGCTACAATTTTTTGAAAGAAAAGCTCTGACAATGAGTTTGTTCTGCTTTTCATCAAATTGTTTGTCGACACAAAGCTTTGCGTTTAACCAAAAATTATTGTCCATTAGTTTAGGTCTTATAAACTTAATCCAGTGTTCATCCGGGTTATTGTTTAAAGTTTCGGGTAAATTGTTGTTCTGCTTCAAATTCGAAATGAATTCTTCATTTGTTGCTATTTTTATGATCAATTTTATTAATAATATCCAGCAAGAATTGTGGAAATTGTTTCGGCATTCAAACAAAAATTCTTTTCGAGAATAAGAATTCTTTAATAATAAATCTATTGCATTATTCAATAGGAAAATGATTTCGTTTTTATTTAATTCTGTGCCCGAAAAGTGATGAATGGTTTCACTCAAAACAAACTCAAAGATAGAATGTCTTCTTTCGAAGTGATTTAATTTTAAGTCCAATTCTAACCAAAGTCTGTTCAGATATAACACTGAATATTGTATGTTATTTACAATCATTTGAATGGAAACATGTTTTGCCTTCAATTCATTGATCAGTTTATCTGAAATAATTCTGAATTTGTCGACATTGATGTTTAATTTCCCCAAATTGTTCAGAATATAATGAATACTATTAAGTAAAGTATACTTTTCCTCAAACGAATCATATTTTCCACTATTAAAGTGATAAACAAAAAAGTCTAAAATATTTGCCGAAATGGCATAAGAAAGGAAAGCCATAAAAGAGTCTAAAACACACAAATATCCGTAATCTTCAAAGTCTTTAAAAACTTGTGAAACACAACAGAATATATTAGAGTCGTTGAGAGGAAAGCATTTTTCAAAATTGTTTCGCTTAAAACAATTCAATTTCTTTAAATCAAAATTGATTTTATTATAAATCGTTGTATTGAATGAATTTATATTAATATTGATTTCCATAAATGATTTCCATTCGAAGAGTTCATCCAATTCTGGGCTTTCCATAAGTCTGGGGAATTCCTGTTTGATTTCTTGTAAGCTATCATTGAATTGCAACATATTCTTGACAATTGCCACCAAATCCTTAACATTATTATTAAGTGTCGATAATTCGGTCTCGAAATTGGTTTTCACAGACTGTAAGTAAGGTCTGACGAGTTCACTATAAGTGAGGCCATAAGTTCCAAAATAACCGTTTTTGTAGAGTCGAAGTTCAAAGTTTATCATCAAAATTATTCGCTTCAAAAAACAAACGAAATCTTTTTCATTCAATTCGATTACATCCGATTCTAGTTTGCAAACTCTGATGGCATCGAATAGCCTCCAGGTGTCTAATCCCTGTTCACCGAACTGTTTGTTCGTTTCATTGTCTTTCAATTGAAATAGGAATGTGAGCTGGCAACAAACTCTTTCGAAATCCAATTCTTGGTCCAAATTGTTTTTAATCATATCATTTGTGATAAGTTTCTCAATTTTATAACAAATTGTTTCCCAAATAGAGTTGAGCTCAACGTTAGATGAGGTCAGGCCTGAAGTATTACGTTTTGAATCTCCAGAATTGATTCTAACAATAAGGTTGAGAACCCTTTTTGAACTCAGTATTAAAGAATATAATGACTCGAAATAGAGGTCGCAGTCATCTCTTTGAAGCAGTTCTGCAATCGCTTCCAGTGTTGTCTGCAATCCATTCAGATTTGGTATTTCATTCGAATCATTCGATTTGTTTGATTGAATCTCTTTTTGATTCGACTTCGGTTTCAATTGCAATAAATCCGATAACTCATCGATCAATGACTCTATTCTGAAACCAATAAAAAGTCGATTACTTGAAGAGGATTATCAGGGTCACTTATTAATATAGGAAAAATGGGAAAAAGGTGAACTCAAAGTGAGCAACTTGTCCTTTTCATCGATTAAGTTTAATACTAAAGTTTATTAGTCGATAAAAACCTAAATATAAATTATGTTTGGCTAAAATTTATTTAGTTTGAAACAAACAAAAGACAGTTTAACGAAAACTATGTTTTATAGTGATTATCATTTATTGAGAGCGATTTCCAATACTAATTATTGTCCAAGTTATTGAACTTGCAAAGGCTATCAGACAATCAAATCTCCATTTAATTTGAAATTATTAAAATGAATTCCAAATTATCTGAAGGAGATAAAAATCCAGAACTATCACTCCTGGCACAATTTGATGATTTGTGCCGTTTTTCCAATTACATCGTCTCTTCTGATGAAGAACTAAGTATTATTTTGTCATATGTTGAAACTTTACTTACTCATTTTTGAGCAGGGACAATAACAGATATTCTTGAAAATCAAGAAGAAAATAGAAAGGAATGGCTTTCAACAAAACGACAAATTAAAGAATTGAAAGAAGAAAATGAAAAATTAAAGTCAACTCTCAGTCAAATGGAAACAAATTTGACAAAAAGTGAGAAAAAGGCTACAAAACTAAAAAGTGTTTGCAATCAATTGAGAAACAAATTAAAATTAATCCAAGAATTCATTGAAACAAATATCAAATTTTGTCAATGCGATCAAAATAAAGATAAATTGCTCTCTTATTTTGATCTAAAAGTGATCGAAGAAGAGCTCGAATCAGATTCAGATGAATTGTCATCACTGGATGACGACAGTCTCTTTGATGAGTAATTACTTATTGATTTCACTTGATACTATTTATTAATTAAATTTTAAATTGAGTTTCAGAACTGACAAAGCACTTCCTGACTCTGCCCGTGCTATCGATTCAATGATTCTTCAGAACCTATTCAAAGAATTTAAAGACATCGACCTCTTGGGTTGACATTCATTTTTTGTCAAATAATTTTGTAATTAAATTTATTTAAGCTTTTGTATAATTAAATGTCGATTACTATAATAAACAGTCAAGTTTTGTATTTGGTTTTCAGTAGTGGTGAACAGGCATTAGGTGCTGAGTCAACAGAATTAAGTACTAATCCTTAATCCAAACCTTTTATCCAATTCCTCTTCATTCTTGATATCAGTATTGATTTCATTCATTGTTTGGTTTACAACTGACTTAAATGCTAACAAATGGATGAAAATCGCGAATATTTAATAAACAAAGAAAAATCGATAAAATCATAACAATTAGTATTTCAGATGGAGTTCAATATTCATAGTTCTCCAGAAAGAATCGAAGCATATATGTATGCAAAATTAATTTATCCTATTTTACACTTTTAAATTAAACACTAACAAACTACCTTGGCAGAAAATATATTTATTAGAAATTTATTGAAATATTTATAAAAGAGTTGAGAAAATAGAAACATTTGTCAAGTATTTGACAAATAAAATCAATAATACATTAGATTTGAATAATTGTTTGATTCGGTGTTAAATCACAATAAATATGTTTAAAAACATTTATAAATCATTGAAAACTGGAGGCGTTTCAGATCTGGAGGCGGTTGCAGAGGCGGCTTTGATGAGATCGTCACTTTGGAGCATGCACATATTCCAATTAGCCATAAATTCGAGACCGTCGGGAACCGTATGGTTGCGGGAATAGTTGAGGGCAATTTTGGATCCCTGTACAGCAACGGGACTATTGGCCGCAATTTTCTTTGCCGTTTCTAGTGCTGACTGCAATGCTGTCTCAGAATCGGCGAAGACGGAGCTGACCAAGCCAACCTAACATTCAAACATCATAACCATTATTGAAGTGGCTAATATGGCTAAAGATGGATTACCTCTTTAGCTTCAGATGCGGGCAAATTCCTTGCAGTGTAGGCCATCTCACGGACTACACTATCGCTGCCAACAATTTTAGGCAAACGTTGAAGAGTTCCTAAATCTGCAGCCATTCCAATACCGACTTCTCTAATTGAGAAGAAGGCGTCAGTCGAACAGTATCTGATGTCTGTGGCACTGATTAGATCGAGTCCGGCCCCTATACAGCCCCCGTGAATAGAAGCGATCACTGGTTTGGAACAGCGAACGACGCTATTAAATGAGTTCTGCATTAAGAAAATCATATTTCGGAGGAACTTTGCTCTGGTGGCCACATCCATGCCATCGGCGTTATTACTCGAAACATGGCTTATCATATCCAACATATCTGAGAAGTCAAGTCCAGCACAGAATGTCTTTCCAGAGCCTGATATGACAACAACTCTGCACTGTTTGTCGTCATTGATTTCGCTGAAACAGGACTGGATTTCTCTGAAGACATCCCTATTCATTGAATTCCTTTTGTCTGGTCTATTGAGTCGGACATGTAGTATGTGGTCGTAGGGGGCTGACACCTCCAGTGTCTCATATTCGGCATAACGAGTGGTGTAGGCGGCGGCCGAATAGTTGCGAACCAATTGATTCAATGCATTGAAAGACTTCTTTGATAAGGAATTATTTCGCAAATATATTCGACCTTTAATTAAATGAATGTTCGATTAATTGAGTGCTTTAATTGAGTAAACATTTATTTTTTATAATTATCTCCTGAATTAATTTTTCGATAACAAATTGATGTAAACTAAAAACTTATCGCTATTTACTGCAAATCTGTGTACTTTTTATTCAATTTATATAAAGGATAAATCAAATAAAATTATTTTAACAAAATGTGTTTTTAAAAGAGTTCTGAAATTGTTTTGATAACTTTTATATTCTTTATCCAGGTTGTTATTGTAAATAACAAAAAAAAATTGAATTAAAATCATGAGTTTATGTCCTTGGCATATTAATTCAAGGCTTGGAAAATACTCGATAACAAACTGTAACCTTCAAAATGACGAATTTCGTTTGAAAGCATTTGAAAAATTAAATATCAGGTAATCAACACTTGGGCTGAACAGCAAATTAGTCGAAGAGTTTTATTTCAAGGAATTTAAAGGAAAAGTTGATTAAAATGACAGGTTTGAAACCAAGTTCAAAACATTTAAATAATTCTAATTATTTAAAGCTTAATATAATTTATAAATAAGTGAATTAATTATTAAAAATTGAAGAAAACATGTTTACTTGGAGCTATACTTGAAAAGTCAATCAATAAAGGACAGGTGTTTTACAAAGTGACATATCGTTGACTTATTCAATAAGATAATTTAATATTTTATTTATTATCTTAGTGTAAGAAATTAAAATTAAACAAAAATATCGGAACTGATAAACAGAATAAGAGTTAAAGTCCTTTACGACTGATTCTGGTTTTGACTAAAAGAATTCAGTCAAAGACCGATCTTCTGATGGTTTCTTTCAAGTATTTGATGATAAAATGTAAACTCAGATAAAATATAACAAAAATAATTTTATCGGCTATTAATACATGAGATGAACAACTTTTCCGGTCTCAAAGTCTAAACACATTTGCTTTGCTATCAATCATCTAAAATATCAAAAGACAAAAAAGTTTTTTGGACTCTAATGTAAACTCATTTTATTTAAACTAGATTTCGGTTAATTAGTTCCAAGTTCATAACGGGTTAAATTGTTCTAAACAAAAAGGTTCTAAACAAAGTAATCAATACATTCAAGCTCATCTAATTAACTTGACTTAACTTGATACAGTTCTGCATTTAAAAGGTGTTGAAAATTTCTTTTAAAAATATTTTGTAGGAAATAAGTTATCAATAGTTGAGTAACTGATATTTTTGTGTGTAAAATAGGAAAAAATACTATAAAATAAATCAAAATTGTAAAATTTAATTGAAAACTTACCAATATCTTTGAAAAGCTTCGAGGCAGACATCTTCGTATTGAATGAGGTCTTCAACCAATTATTAATTATAAGCTGAAAGTCTTAAATAATAGACTGTTTGCAAAAGGGAGCCTCAACTATCAGCAAGAACTCAAAATGAATTATAAACAAATTAATATTAGAGAAAAATGGGGAAAACTGAAGTGAAGTTACATAAGAGAGTAACGACAAAAGTGGTTCGTTTGCAAACTAAAGTCAAAAGCGTTGTTCAATTGATGTTTGAAACAGACTTCGACTTTGAAGCCTTATTTTAGTATAATTGACAAAAAACTTCCAGAACTCTGTCAGCTCTGAACATCTGAATGGCTTTTATATCATAAGTTTAGCCATTAATACAAACAACGTGTCACTCGAGTTATCAAAAAAAAAGTTATTTTTTTGGAGTCAAAGTACAAATCAATTAACGCATTAAAGATAAGAAAAAAGGGATTTCTCGACAAACAGTCTATGAGAATGTCAAAAACAAATTGTGAAATATATTAAATACAATGCAATAAAATGGTATTCAGAGCCAAAACACGTTAAAGACTAATACCATGTTTTTAAAAAAACTTATCGCAAACTTGTTTTTGAGTAGTTTTCCGTAAACTGATTAGCATTGCCTCAATTTATTTCGCAATCAAATCTGTTTTCCACTCCTATTTTCATGATTCAGGTGCTAAAGGTTTAACAGGATATTTTCTCTAGATTTATTCTTGCTCCGATCACAGTTATTTATTTGCAATAAAACGAATCAAAGTTAATATTAGTTTGATTCAAGTAAACAAAAAAAAAGTTTTTCAAATATTTGCCTCCAAAAAGACTTGGATACAGAAATTTTTTGGCTACAAATCAAATGGGATTTACTTGTTAATGATAAGAATTTAAGTGATTCCGAGTCAGACAATTCATAGCCAATCGATTAATAATTTCGTAAAACGTTGAAAAACTTACATTTTTTTAATAGAAAAACATCTAGGTGTATCTAGCCACAGTTTCAACTAATATAGTTTGCCACTTCAAGCTTTTCAATTTAATTATTACTACTAATTATTGATTAATCTGATAATTGCCCGAAATGATTAAAAACATGACTTAGCATTACAATTTTTTGCTTGTATAAATCAGAGAACTTGAATTTAAATAAAGGAACATGCCATGAAAGGTGAAGAAATACCAAGAAATCAGATTTATATTGAGAAACATCAGAATTGTAATAAAAATATTATGAAATTCTGGTGCCGGTTCCGGTGCCATTACGACAGTCTTGCCTCTCAATGAGTTCTTGTTCTGACATTTCTTTCAAATAAAGTGTTGGCAATAAATACAAAAACTTACGATAGAGTGACGTCTGAAACTCAATTGAAGAAAACATCTGATCCACTAATTTATATTAACACAACGACATGACTTTTGTGGACAACAAATTTTATTATCTATAATATAAACACATTGGTACAAACATGGTTTATACAAGAGGTTGCCAATAGGGAGTTTTATTTGGTTCCCCCTAGTAAACTGAAAATATCCTAACCCCCTCTCCCGCGGCTCCGGCGAGCAAAGCCAGCAGGTCATTTTTTGGGCAGATTTTAGAATTTTTTTTGGTAATGTCGACATTAAAAATCAGACATTTTTACAAATGGCTCCTAAAAATCCGCCATTTTGTTCTTTATTTTAAAGAATTAAGCCTTTAAACATGCAGAATGGCTTTATTATAGCCTAATTAGGCTAATTTAGGCTTAAAGCACTAGAAATAAGCCTATTTTAGAAGAAAATTGCCGCTTTTGGCCCTATTTCCGTCACCATTTTACCTTACCCATACCAGCACACTTAATAAAATACCCCCTAGAAAAAATTTCATTGCTAGTAAGATTTAGGTGAATTTAATAGATGAAATTACCTTCAAAAATTAATTTTAAAAAGTAGAATATTAGTTGGCAATAGACGAGGTAGAAATTTGGAATAGCCATGATCTGATGGTGCGTTGCCACCGTAGAAACTTTGCCACTAATCCAGTCACATTTTTGAACTTTTCCTTACTCATTTGAGCCTTGCTCAGGGCTATTGTAATGCCTATTCTGAGCTCATAT
>JAQIWP010002679.1:0-10337 GCA_034695525.1 Euzetes globulus
ATAGAGAGAATGATTGAATGCAAAAATGACTTCAATTTGTGTGGCAGTCGTTCAGACAATTCAATGAATTGCAAACATTGTTGTATTCAGTCTTTCAATTGAGACAACAGTTTCACAACAACTCATAAATTACTGAATCTTAAGCTAACTTCGAAGGAAAGCTGTTTTTAAAGTTTTTTCCTCAGAATTAATGAAAATTTAAGTTTTAGATAATATTAAATCTTGAAATTTAAATGAAGACAAATCTCTAATGTTTCAGTAAAGGGTTGACTATCGGACCGAATAAATAACTGTTAATAACGGGGAACGACTTATTTCAAAAGTCGAGCATAAAAACGAAAAATCGGTTATCTTAGCACAAAATCCATGACTTTAAGTATCAAATACGGAATGGAATACATTTTAGACTCATTAAATCAGTGACTGTCAAGGGAGGATAGATCTTGGTCACCACTGCATTAATGATGAACATAAAAAAAGGACAGGTTTAGAGGTAAGATTATTATCTATCAAAATAATGTAAATGAAAAAGATTGAAACCGCGATTCCCTTAAAAACTATTATAAATGGTTAGGACTTATGGATATTTTGATACAAAATAACCAAATCTATATTTAATTGTATCTCAAACTAATCCTTAGCACTAATCCACACAATCGATACCAATCTCTCAGTGCTTTTGAATTAATCCAAATGAATATTATATGTAATAATTATCTCGAATTTATTGCAGGGGAGAGAGAGAAAGAGAGAGAGAATCAGTGGAATGATGTCTTAAAGTAAGTCACTGACAGTTATGAGTCATTAAAAATACAGATAACATTAAACTCTTAAAAAAGCACTTTCAATGTCTACGACGACAACAGATAATAACTTTTGATATAAACTACAAAAACATGGAATTCTGGCAAATATTTTCGTTTCACAAATAATATAAATAAAACGAAATGAAAACATATTAACACTCAGACGATATGAAAAGCGGAACCAATTTTCCTAATCAACAGAGATCTTGGTTTTTGAACTTTTTATTCAGAAAATAGAAGAAAGACTTCACTAAAAGCTATGTTTACATAAAACGTGAATCATATGATTAGTAGTAAATAGAGTGAAATGAATTAAATATCGCATTAATTCCTATACAATAGCAAATGAAAGCGAGTATTTCAGCCGAAAATTATGTGCATCTGTTTAACAAAGATTTAAAAATTTATTTTACAATAAAATACTAACTCTTCTGCTGTACAAACACTACTAACACAACAAAACGAGTAAATATTTTGCCGACAAATACCTTATGCGAGGCTTAGATAATGTTTTTCTGTGAATCAGGAATAAAGAGGCACAAACTGGACGGAAAGCCTCTAATAGTTCTTCCAATAAAAACGGCTTTAGATTTCAAATAAATTCTCAAATCGAAGAACACACACACAGAATGAACAGAAAAAAATAGTTAAGTCTAAATACAGTCATTTAAAACTAATGCCGAGGAAAATATTGACAAATACTATCCAAGAATTTTTTTCTCTAATATGCTCTCAAAAAGCTTTGATCGCAAGCTATCCAGAGAAAATAACTAAAAATGTTTTTATTCAAAGACGAAAAACATTACACACAAGGAATTGAAGATTATTTTCTACTAACAAGAAAAACTAAATGGAAACCATTGTCTCAATTGACTCTCGAAGAGTACAATACAATAGTTTTTTTTGTGCTCGAATCAACTCATTTCATGGTCAAGTCGGCGTTCAATTCTTATCTAAAAAAAATCACAAATCCTTAGGAAGAGAATGTCAGACAAGAGTCGCAGTCATTCTCACAAATACATAAAGTCGTGGTTTGAGTGCCGGAGTCGAGAGAGTCAGTGGAAACTAATTTTTATTAAATGCAATGAATGCCCGAATCAATAGAAATGCTGTGGACAGTGCACAAAGAAGTGGTGGTCGACAGAAGAGAAGGCAAGACTTCATAAGAGTTATGACTCGTGAGCCATCACTAGTCGTATTATTCAGCTAAGAGGAAGGCATAACAACTCTGTGCATATATACGGCAATTTCCATGATTTTCGGTTGGCTGACAGTCGGAGTCGAATATCTGTTCTCTCGGAACAGCCCCAAAATCATAAGCAACACAGAGAGTAGGTGCGTCTCAATGCAACTCAAGAACAAGTGATGAGTCAATCAGAATATCTATTCTTACGGTATGTTTGTTGTGAGAAATTGCTTCAAAAGCATTGAAACACATATTTTAATAGACAGTGAATAATAAAAGGGCAGTAAAAACATGAAAAAAGACGAATTTCAAGTCTTGTAACAGACGTAATGCAATAATGGTATTACAAAATACCATTTTAGCCATTCTTACCCCAAACAACATATTCGTGCATCAAATACAGCAACACTTGCTGTGGATATGTGTTGGAAGTACTGCCAAATATTGCATTTCTCACGTTTATACCTCACAAGAAGATTATGCACTAATAGGCGAACCTCCAAACCCGGTGCTCAGAGGCTGACGACTAATTTGCAGACGAGATACTAAAAGCACCAAAAAAAAGGAAAGTAATGGAAGTAATGAACAGAATATGTTTTTGTGAATTGCATTCCATCCGAACAGAGAGATAACTATTTGGAGAGAAAAAGTTGGGTCCAACAAAATGAATAATATATACGATGTATTGAAGTCAGGCATAATTAGTGGCCAATCTTTGAATTGAAGCAAACATTCATAGTGTCTGTGAGGCTAACATAAAACGCTAACTGAATGGTAGGTCTCTTTGTCTTTGAAATTGGCTAAAGAGTGCGGAGTTCTCAAGACTAAGAATAGGACTAAATATCTCTTTAGAAGAAAAGAGAGACGAAAAGCGATAGCAATAACTGAAAGACGAGACATTTAAATACAACACTATTTGTTAGGCGTCGGTAAGAGTAGAGGAATTGCTGGTGGAGATTGATTAGAACACCATTTGAACGAATGGTGGATATATAATAGGCCAGACATACCGGCAAACATGAGAACACACTATTTCCGAGACTGATAGTTTAGTTTCACAACTAATTCATAGTCAAGTAATTTGAAAAATAAGTACTGAAGTAACAGAAGAAAGCCATACGAAGCCAACCGTTTTGCACAGAATATACCATAAATTGAGATACGAATGAGAATAATGAAAGAGAGAACACTAGAACAAGATATGAGTCATTCATTAGATTTTCTCTCCGCTCCATTGGCTTCGACTTCAATCCCTTTCAGCTTTTCGACCGATCGGGTCAATATGAGCCGCATATTTTTGAGTGCACTTCAGCACAGCATCACATTAGCCATAGCCAGAGTGCTCTTCCATTTCACATGTGATATCACATGTAGTGGCAGACAATCTAATATTATTTTGCCGAACAATCAAATAGTGGAAAAAAATTATTCGCATTTATTTAAACTTGCAAATTCAATATTAAACCGAACAGTGAACACAAGCGGCGGAACAGAGCACAGGGCGACTGTTGTGCCTGAGATAGTCCATCGACTGATACATGAGAGACAGGGGTAACACGTGCTGTATACATAACACATTTAGATTATGTAACTTAACGTTCAGATTAATGAAAAGTATAACAAAACCCGATGGGAGACAACTCAGACCAGAGAAGCCATTGTTTGACTGCTAAAAAACAGAGAGACAGACATCTCCTGTATATCTGATTGAGAGTTAAAATGAAGTTTACATACGTTTTAGTCAACGAATTACCAGAAACATCAATAATAATGTTTATACTCGAGAGGGAACAGACAGACAGAGGACTGAAAGTCATTTACAAAAATTGAATGTTTGCTACAATGGAGTCAATACTTCTTTCCATTCAATACTCAATTCGTTATAAAATGAAAAAATTAATATTTAATTGAAAATTCCCGCTAAATATTTGGATTTTTTTTTTGGGATTTTAGACTTTTCATGTACTCATTCATCAAAATGGATGAAAAGATTCAATATTTTAAATAATTCATTGTAAGCGGGAGTTCATTATAAATGACATGTGAGTTAAAAATATTTTTGATGCGAAAATGGATTAATGATGTTTCGGGACACAAACCCAGAACTCATCCATAATCACAGATAAGTTGAAGGAAATGTAAATGAAAGGCATTTTGTCTGTGATTTTTGGCTATGTATTGAAGGCAACCGTAAATATGGGAACAGAGAAATGTTGAATCAAAATAATAATATAAAAGCGAAACGAAACGCAAAAAATGACGACTAAATGGATGGCTCTCTAGTGAAAAGTGACGGCAAAGAAAACAAAATCAAAACAGATTAGTCTTATCGCACACATAAACTACAGCCACAGTCGTGTTGCAAAATTTGCATACAATACTAAATATAATACAATATATAATACAAACCAATAACTTATCTCTCGATACAGTAATTCATGTGACGGAACAGATTTTGGGCAAAAAATTTTCAAATATTTATGGATTTCTGACTTTAAATCTATTCGCTTACAGAACAGAAACATACAAACACTGCGAGAGAGGGAGAGAGAGAGAGAGAGAGAGAGAGAGAGAGAGAGAGAGAGAGAGAGAGAGAGAGAAATTTTAAGTGAATAGAAGAGTAGTTTATTTAAAACTTGGAAAGAAAAATGAATAAAAGCGATGATCACAAGAATAGAAGTCGAGCACAGAATATACCGAGAATTTCAAAGAAAAATAAACAGAAGAATACAAAAAGTTTGGACGAAATTCCGAGAAACAGGAATTGTTTGGCGAAAAAGGCGAAGGCATTAGAGAGGAGGGACAGGGGGTCTAATCAATTCAGTGCTGTCGTGCTGTGGACTACATATCATTAGGTGACCAGTTTTCTAGCAGAAATATGGACAGACAGTTGAATAGAAGGGCAATTCGTATCTGTCAGCCACTAAATTAACGCATTAAGTCTTTTTTGGCCGAAGAAAAAACTTAATCTGAAATTCAAATAATAAATGCTTTGATTTATTTGTTTTCTCGAAAATATGCACTGAAGTCGAAAAAACTTCGAAAATTTATGTGAATTTTTCGGTACAAAGCAAAACAAAGAGTCAATGAGTCAGCTCTTTGATCAGCTTATTATTAATAGTCTTCTCCAATACACCTGTGCTTTACAGTCAACAACAAAATCAGGAAAACATAATAATAATAATAATGAAATTACATTTCTATCCTTCAGATAATGAATAGCAGAAACTGAAGCCTCAAAGACAGGGGATGACCAGCGGAGGTAAGACCAAAAAAGAAGGCAAGCGTTCAATAACCAGATAATTATTGCAAAACAGCATTCAATTAAAAGCTCTTAGCACTTGAAAACCATATTTTCGCAATACTTAAGGCTTGAGAGGATACGTGCAGTTCAGAAGAACGCCTGGTTATCCACTTTTGCGAAGCATGACTGACATGACTGACACATCACCTGTCGGTGCAATCAATCGCCGCTAATTAGAGTATTCATTAACACAGAAAACAACGAAAAGAGTATAAACCGAGTATAAAGATTTTGGGTTAAGGCAAGAGATGAATAATAATTGGCAGCAAATATTTGAATCCATTTTTTTCAATGGAATAACTTATCTGTAATCAAAATCGGGGTCGAAGTAGTCCTTCGGATTGTCAGAAATATTTTCGGATTCAATTTATATGTAAATCCGAGCCATTGATCCGATCAAAGAAAATGCAAAACAAGAATATTATATAATCGAAAAAATTGAAAACCGAAGTGAATCCGGACTCAGTCTTATGACAAGTGGCCGACACACACACAGGATATAATGCTATTACAGGATATGCGGACTCAAGTAATCCATAGCTGTCCACCGAGAGATAGGACTGACTAATATTGTGTTCAATATTGTGGCCCAAAGCGGACACACAATGAGAAGAAATCCAATAAAAAATCGTTAGACATATATAAGACATAAGAGACGTTTGAATGCATAAAAAGACGATATTTCAGACCAGAAAACGCTATTCTAAGACATGTTTTCAACAGTAGAGATAAAACGAGAGGGAAATACACATAAAACACAGCCATATATTATCGCATTTAATTTCCCCCAAATAAAAAACACAGAGAAATACCAGAAAAAAAAACAAATAATAATTCACACCAAAAAAACAGAGCAGAAAGCGATTGTAAACCAGAATTAATTAACGGAAAGGGAGAAAACGAAAGGAAAAATTAGGCGGATATGCATTCAATTGGATAACTGACTAAGAGCACAATTATGACTTCCAATGAGTGCTAATTAATTAAAGCAATTCTCTGTTTTTATATATTGTTTAATAAATTACAATAACAATTGTGCGGAACTGAAATTTATAGATAACACAAACTAAGGACACAAATATAGAGAGAAAAACAATAACAGCAAAAAAGAGAGAGAATAAAAGAAAGGAACATTAAAATAGTTTTTTAATTTCAATTAAAAGCCAACACTTCAACACAATTACATAAAAGAGGAGTTAATTTCTTGATTTAATCCACAATTTCTTAAACAATAATAAGTTATCTGAAGGCAAAAACAGATTTAAATGATTTTTGTAGAACTCATTACACAAACACTTCAATAGATTAGATTTAAGTCTCAAATGAGAGCTCAAAGAAATTAATTGTCTTTACTTTTGTCGAGTGTTTCGGGCAAAAGACCATTCGTTAACGAAGAGCTCAGCCGAAAGCCGAGACACACAAAAAATCAAATTATAATTCTGTGCTAATCCATAAAAATTGGGCACAAATTAGATTCAAATGCTTTCAAATCAACTCAACCGTACGGACCGTTTGTTTGCGTTTATCATTTAAAAAATTATCTAATTTTTCAAATATTGTCTGTAAATCAAATATAAAGAGTGAAATGAAATAAAAATCTGTAATGAATCCAATGGTATGACACGAATTGCCAGACAAAAGACTGTCGGAAAACAAATAAAACTTAAATAATAAAAAAGCCATTCAGACGTCCACTGAATAGCAATGTTTGGACGACTAAAGAATTTTAAACATTAAATATGAAAAATGATATAAAACACATTTTTCACGCAATTAATTATTGAACAAAATTTATGTCATTTTCTTCAACAAAACATACAAAGAGAGAAATAGAAGAAGAATTCTCATTGGAATTCCACAAAATCAATAAATGAATGAATAAATAATTGAATTCTTCGTTTTTAAGCAAAATATTTATTTAATGTTTATTTTGTCGGAGAAGTTCATAAAAATGGGAGTGTTTTTCAGTAAAAAATACTAAAATAGAATAAAGAAATCATTAAATATTTAAATAGAGATCAGAAATAATAACAAATAATTGATAGCTTCGGATAGTATTGGAGTCACTATTAAAGGTATAAATAAAATATTAGTTCAGAAGAAATGGCTATTCGTAAGCCTTTTCAAAAACAACCAAATAACCAAATATGGGTTCAAACAAAATATTGTTAAGAAAATTGCAAAGAATTCTCTTTTAACCTATTTTTCAATCAAATCATGTAATCAAATACTACATAATATAATAACTACCTGTGCTTTAAACGAAAGGAGAGCACTAACGATAACTATATTTTTCAATTTAAGAGAGAGGGGAGAGAGAGGGAGGGAGGGAGAGAGAGAGGGGGGAGGGAGGGAGAGAGAGAGAGAGAGAGATCCAGATAAAATTATAAACACTGGGAGAGCAGAGAAAAAGAGACGGATCGATAAAAATAATCTTTATCTTAAAGTCATGGATGAAAATCAATTTTATCGATTCAGAAATGACTATCAGAGTTGAGTTTAGACCAGAATCGAGGCATAGATATAAGAGGGAAGACGTAAAAGAAAGAAGAAGTTATTCTGAACTGATTTTCATATGATTTAAAGCTATAATCATCGGAGTATCTAATGATGTGATCCTCAATAAAATAATATGATTTACATATTCTTTATTTTATAAGAGTTAACGGTTCACATGAATTGAAAACGTGTAGAAAAATAAAAGCCATGAAAGAAACAAATTCATGGGAATTATAAATAAGTTATTGGGGCTCACAGTATATAAGGAACGGCTTCTAACAAATAGAGGAACGGTATGAAAAGAAAAGTAATGCACCGCATCATTGGCTCGATATATCATTTTCAAATTTAAGGCAATGTCTGTGCAATTGCACCCAAACACAAAGAGAGTGTTTCCATTCGAGCCCTTACACCGAATAGTCGATCAAATAATTCACTTGTCGTCAGAGAAGGAAAAACCAAAGAAGTAATGCAATGAGAAAGTAATGGCCAGAAGAACACTAACCAAAAAACATAACACAAGATGCGAGCCATCAGCGCCCAAACACTGCTACACAACCTCTGACTCTAGTCTTGGCCGCAGACAACAACTTAGCCATTCGTACAGTCGGCTCAGTAGTGGGTCGTTAGCATCAGAACAGCCAAAAAACCAGAAAAAAGTTGAAGTGAAAAAGGAGTTGTGTTTCCACAGCAACGCGTGTTTGCTATCAATATATTTCTGATACGATTTTCTTTCATTTAAACAACAGAACAAATATTAAGAGAAAAATGTAAGAAAAATCATATAATAATATGTTATCAATGAGTCGTCTCTCTCTCCCCCGCTCTCTCTCTCTCTCTCACAAACGCTCTCTCTCTCTCTCTCTCTCACGCTCTCTCCCTCCCTCCCTCTCCATCTCTGAAAAATAGAAGACACGGAGAAAATATGTCTTGAGTTGACGATACAGTAGAGTATGACTCGATTGTGTCAACACATTGTGAGACACAGACAGAGAAGCAAAAAGAAGAGATGAGAAGCTTTGAACTGACATTCTTTTGTCGACAATAATCAAATGGATTCGACAATCGATAGAAGGAATGAGAGGAACGCAGGGCTCAGGAGAAACTATTCCGATCTCTTCTCTATCAACACAAATAAGTCATTTAATCAAATGAATATTTTTCTCGTCATTTCATTTCAACATTTCATTGCTTTTTATTAGAGATTAGAGAAAAGCCAAAAGAAAAAGAGTCACTAAAAGCGAAGGGAAGAGAAAAAAAATAGTGAAATAAAATAAAAACAGAATTAGATATAAGGAGACAATTACGACAACGAGTCTAACGAGTGATATGTATAGATTGAGCCCTAGATATGGACAGACATTACATCACGAGATGCCAAATATATCAGGTCTTAACTTAATAAGTGAGGGGAGAGTAACAGAGAAGTCGATGGAGAGAAGAGCACTGGAATGTTATGGACAGAAGGAAAAGGAAAATATCGAAACAAATTGAGAGTGACTGCAAACAGACAGAGCCAGTGGTTGGGCAGTCACTGCAAAGTAGTTGTCTGGCGAAAGCCATGATTTACAGACGCGCACAAACACATCAATGGTCGGACATAAATCTGTGGCAGAAGTGCTTCAATTAGATTGAGAGCCAAACCAAAAGTCGTAATACACCTGCAGTTTAGGCAATACTACCGACAAAAATACAGAGCTTTGATTGGGAGGCAAACAGAGCTCTCAATTGAAGCTATAAATTGGTTGTAAAAAGAAATTATTTGCCAAATATTGAGAATATATTTTTCTTTGGCCAATACAAGCAATCAATGCATTCATCTCAATGCCAGTTATGACGATTTCACTCTCATTTTTATTGGCTTTCCTTTCGGTTCATTCAAATTCAAATATTTCTCTCTTTTCGAACCCAATTCACAGATAAAAAAGTAATGCAAATAAATATTATGGACGAAAAATAAATAGGATTTGTAGTCGAGCTATAAGTTTATGCATAAGTTTGGTATAAAATTCAAATAAAAATAAAATTCTCTTTTGAAAGGCACTGACAGAAGAAAAATATTCAGAACAGATTCGGTGCCCAATTGAAAGAGCGCTTCAAATACTGCCGATATGTATACGAGAGGGGGAATGGAAATCGCAAAATAATAAACTAATATTAAATGCTATTAAACACAGTATTTATTGTATAATATCACGCAATCGACTCAACACAAGTAACTCAAATATATTTCACAAATACGTATAAAAAATAATAAGATTTCTGACAAAAGAAAGACTTTTGAAACATTTCAGCGAAAGTCATACATAAAGTTCACATTAAAAGAGCGAAACTCAAAATTCAGTCCATAATTGAGTTCTTAAAGACGTTTTTCAGATAATTGGCAGTCATTTAAATAAATAGATATTTATATTAAGGCTTGTATTGAGAAGAGAGAAGAAAATTATTTCAAAAATAAACTACTGATTAGTCTTGCAAAAGTCAGTCCCGACTCCCTTTCAGTCCCTTTACTCCCGACTCCCTTAAAGGGATTGGAAAGGGA
>JAQIWP010002680.1:0-10335 GCA_034695525.1 Euzetes globulus
AGATTTTATTGTTTAGTTTGATGGCCTCTAGCAGAATATCATAAAAATTCCCGGTTGACAAGCGGTCTTATTTCCTTAACTTAAGCGGTCAAAATGGGCATACTTCTTTATATTTCACTGATTTTTTAACATTACAATTAATCAGAAATGGATAATGGGAGGCATTTCGTTCCCACTGTAGACTAAATATACTCATTTTAGGCCGATCAATGTTGACCACCACCCAAAAAATTCTTAGACCACCCTGGTAATTTTTTTTATCGATCATCTCTAACATAAATATTATTCAAATAATTGGTTTTGAAATTGCAATTATAAATTTGAATATTTTATGCTAAACTTAAACATATGCAATATGTTTAATAGTAAATCAATAGCTTGTTTATTCTTAAAGATTATTCATTATATTTCATAATATTTAACATGCACGTGCCTTAAATTATGCATGATTAAAATTTAGGTCAGTCTTAATTGGCTTTACACATGAAATTCTTAAAATATCCATAAAAATATTATTTTGAAACTTTATTTATCAAAATATAATCAATTGATTGGAAGTAATGGCAACTATCGATGCAAAGAAGTGTTTACCCCCAGGACTGGCATTTGAATTGGTGGACGATATTCTCTACAGAATTGGTCTCTCTTTTGATTCGGTCAGAGATCAGCCAAAAAGAAGAAGACTTTTCAAACCACAGATTATTTTTGTTGTTCTGTTGGTTTATATGGCAAAAGAGATCTTTGTTTTCACCCGGAGTAATGACCAGGAACATTGGTTCAAACTGCTGGACGGTCACATATTGAGCATAAGACGGCACAGCAACGTCATACTAATATGCTGTCCAGTTCTGGCCCTATCTTCTCAACTAATCTATTACTGCAATCACGTTAAGGGAATAAACCCGACATTTCTTCGTGTTTTTCAAATGATGTCGGCTTTAATTCCGCCCAAAAGTCTTGGCCTCACAAATCAACAGGAAATACTTAATCTGGTCAAAATAACCAAGACACTGGTGAAAATATTAGAGTTCAACTTTCGCTCATTCTTCCCATTATTTTCGTTCCTTTTGACCATTTTTGTTTACATTAATAATCAGTGGACTTTTAAAGAAACCCTTATTTATGGAGTTCCGAATGGCATCCTATTCATGGTATCCCTAAATATGATGTGCAGTATTATCTTCTACCAATTCTTGGTCTTTTACATAACCTGTTTATATCTAAAGATTAAAATCAATGCTTTAAATGAAAGATTATTAAAAATGAAGAAAAGAAAACGATTCTTAAGAATCAGAAAAATTCTTCAATCATTTGATTCGTTATATTTAGAGATCAATGAATACAACACTACTTTTTGGTCGAAATTCTTGTTTGTCTTTTGGCTGACATATGGCTGTCTGGTGACCACAATGGTCTACATCACTGAACTTTCTGCTGCCTCACTTGCGCTCAGGATCATATTAAACTATTTCCTAGCTAACTTTGGCTCATCTTTCATTTTCATTATATTCATGGCTTCTTCGGTAACTTATTCTGCAAATAAATCCTACAGAATATTGAATTCATTGTATATAACATATTCTCAACACAATAAACATCTCTATTATAATCGAATTCATACAAAACTAAAGGTGAGTTTAGACAGAATTTCTTTCAGATTAATTTTCCTAATTTAAATCTAGCTAAATTCATTTATTGAAAGAGTGGCTCAAAGAAGAGTGGGCTTTTCCTGTTGGAAGTTATTCACAATTAATTACTTTAGATGTTATGAGGTAATTATTATCTTGCTAATTTACTTGCCATAATCAAATTAATTTGTGACAAATTATATTTCATAGATTCTATCATTATTATCACTGCTGTTTCTAAAAATGATCGAGATGACAAAATAGCTGCCACATAGTTCATCTGAAGTTTGATTTATTGGATCATCTAGATCAACAGAAGCGAAGAATCTTTAAAAATAATTATATCAAATAGAAATTACAAAATAACTTGACAAATTAAAAACTAGAAAAACTACATCATGTCCCTAAATGGACAGACCTTGAGCTAAGTGTTCCTAAAACATATGGTCTTGGATAAAATAAAGTTTGAATCAGTTTTCTAATAAAATGATTTATAGGAATATTTTTCTAACAATTCATTTGATTTTATGTTTTTGTTATAATTTATTGGAAACTAAGATTATTGAGACTATCTCTGGTTGAGTGAAGGCAAGAACTATTCTAGTGCTTGACAAGAATATTGAGCAATGTTTAGGCATTCCTTATGCGGAGCCGCCGATGGAAGCGGATTTAGTTTCTGTGCATCTATTATTATTTCCGAACTGGACTTCTCAGGACAGCACAGAATATAATTACAGTAAATAAGTTATGAAACGCGGATTTGAATCAAATATCAAACCAAACTAATCATTTAATTTAGTAATAGAAAGCCAAATCCCAAATGGCCTTAACTTTTGGACCTGGAGCAACTGCCTGCTTTCCAGTTTATCAAAGATATATGAACCCAAGACATCGTGTCAAAACGTCATTAACAAACTCAACTTATCAGATTAAGGATACTTGCAAGGGCGCTTAGAAACTATTATTTTAGTTAGACCCAACTTTTGGTTATATAAAGTGATTAAACACTTTTGTTTCCTAATTTGAAAAAATTGGATATTCCGTCTTGTTAAAATATTTTTTAATTTAATTTATTTATACAGGCTTAACTTGAATAAAATGTGATTCAAAATAAAATTGTCCTTTCTTGCTACCCCATGTTGACCAAAGATTATTAAGATAAAACAAGTTAATAAAAATAAAATTAAATAATGAAATTATTCTTCAGTGACTAATCTAGATCAAATAATATTTAAGCAATGTAATGTTTTCATCAAATGTCTTAACTAAATGAGATCAAAGTATGTTTTTTATCTCAATTGATATCATTTTTGTTTTGATTAATAATTTTTTCGAGGCTAAAATTAATCAGCAAGCTCTGGTTCAATGGAGAGCCTTTCAAAATACTTGATAAAAATATCGATCAATATTTAGGCATTTCTTATGCGGAGCCGCCGGTCGGAAGTCTGTGATAGGTTTGGTCCATAACTTGAAGAAAATCTACATCTATTCTACTTGAACAACAATAATCTAGATAATTATATAGCAATTAAACTGAGAATATATGAATTATGGGTGATCTGCTAATGAAGTGTCCGACGTATCTGTTCGCCAAACAATATGCTGATCAGTCGTCCCCTAAAATTAAAATTTTCTTCGATGAGTTGACACATTCTGCTTATTCGGACCAATATGGAAATGGTTGGGGCGTACATCACATGTCGGAACTGGAATTGTCTTTTGTTCATCCATTGCTATTTGCGAACTCGACTTCTCAGGAGAGCACAGAATACAGTAAAGAAGTTATGAAACTTTGGACGGATTTCGCCAAAAATGAATAAAAATTTCAAATTAATTCAAATCACGTGATTCACTAATAGAAAGACCAGGAATGGCCTAAACTGGTAGACGCCGATAAACTGCAGGCCTTTTACTTGAACCACAAAACACAGGAACAAAGTTATCTTGTCAAACTCGGTCAATCTATTTGAAAAAACATGCAAAGGAATTTCGAAAGATTATTATTTTTAAACAAACCTTGCTAAACGATGTTTAAGGGCATTTCGGATATTTTTAGAATGTTTAGGATAAAATAAAATATTCGAGATAACTGATAACCACCTTTAATGATCTTTCTTTAAAATTAACCTAAAAAGTTGTCAAGGCTAAAGTCCAAGGCAAAATAAGTAAGTAAATTGTCAACTTTTAACAGAAAAATATGCTTGAGTTTGATCTCCAAAGAGCGGGATTTAATCAGAGTTAAACTATTGGCATGGATAATTTGAAAAAGTCTTATTTGAATCTATTTAGATCAATTTAAATCGGCAGAAGGAGTGGCCAACACAAACATGACTCCCTAGAGCCTGATAAGCTTGGTTATCACTGGGTGTAAACGATCCGGATCCTGCTATCTGATCTTATCTTCTGGATTAAAGAATTCAATGCAGTACAACAAACCAGATCACTTCAGAAATTAACAGCAGTTTTTATAAGTTCTACCATGCTCCCTCCTTTATCTTATGACCCTATCCTGTGACAAAATACAATTAAAAATATCTTAGAAAATAAATTTAAGCCAATATTATACGTGTAATCTGTTTAATACACTTTAATCTATTTAATTCATATCAGTGTCGCCGTTATCGTCGTTTGATAGCATTCGCTGAATACTTGTTTGATTAAAAAAAATTGTATTTGCTTTGAATCATACTTTTATCGCATTTTCTATAATAAAAAACACATATCAGTCGACAAATAAATATTGTTTGAGTGGGGGCCGACTTTTAAAATAACTTTTAAGGCACTGACTGTCTGTCCTTTTGGAATGAGTTCATGTGAATAAAGAATTTGTTTTATAAAATCGATTAATGAAAAAAAAATAACTGAATTTTTAGATTGATTTTGGAGATGATATATGGGATGACATCCGAAAAGAGCAAATAGGACCGGTTTATAAGTTGCTAGATTGTGAGTCAATAGGGTAGTCCTTGGTCTTTATTTTTGAGAAAAAACAACTGTATTTTGAGATCCTTTGTAATTGAATTTTTAAAAATTTGAATAGAAATCAAATGTATTTTTTAATGTCTTTAAATGATCGGTCATTACAATGAACTTACTATAAGGACAGGTCCTCATAATTAGTCACTTGGGCTGACCTTATAATTGTTTTACACAAGAAGTCGATGATGACAATGGAATAGGTAGTCAATGGCGGCTCTTTAGTTGGGAGACAATCCATTCTAAGCCCTGATATAATCTGTTTGTGCAAAAGGAAAGGTTAAAAGATTATATAATGAATGAAAGGCTTGAATACCCCTCTCCTGTGAGGGCACAACAGGCCTGGATCTGCCACTTATGCTTCTTAATGGCTGTCAGATTGAGTTCTTTGGATATCTGTGCGGCGGTCATACAGCCCTTGACGTCCTGTTTGTTGGCGTATATCAATAGGCCGGCCTTCCTCAGGTCTTCGTGGGACAGCATTCGCCAGAGTTCTTCTTTGCTGATCGATATCCGTTCCCTGTCCGTACTGTCGATGACAAGAATTATGAACTCTGTGTTGGCGTAATAGGTCTGCCAGCCCTGTCTGATCGAGTCCTGGCCGCCCAGGTCCCACATCACGAAGTGGATGTTCTTCCAGACCACTTCCTCCACATTTGAGCCCAGGGTTGGCGACGTGTGAACCACTTCTTCCATTAAACTGATCATTAAGAGACACAATCATTAGTTAAGGCATTCTTTTCCACTGTCAACCCCTCCCCTCATCCCCCTGTTGTCCATCTCTGGTAAACATAGAGACTTCTCAGCAAAAACTTGAAAAATATCTAAAAATTTTGTCAAAAAAATACTCACAATTGGTATAAAATAGTAGTCTTTCCCGCGTTATCCAAACCAATAATTACAAGTTTATGTTCTTGGTAAATTAAAAAAAAACAACAACAAACAAGTTCATTTAGAGTGTGCTGATTAAATGGCATAGTTTAGTTTTGGCAAAATACCTTCGTGGGTGAAATAGCTCCATAGCCTTGAAAACAGTAGTCCCATAATTGAAAAATTAATTGATGGATGAGTTTTATGTTCTTAATAAAATTCTGGGGTTTTTTTTTGTGTAAACACAATATTTGAGTAAATTTTCAAAAATATATAATTATTTTGTGGAAAAAATTGGTTTAAAAAACTTATCACTGAATTCACTGATAATTGAATTTCTTTTTTGTTGTATTTAATAATTAATTAATAATTACTTTATTATCAAATGATATGGAAATAAATTACACAACAATTTTGACGACGAAAAAAAATCACGAAAACTAAGAGTCAATTAAAAAAAATTTAATAATAAACGTACAATCAGTTTAAACACATTTTTCTTTTGCCCACAATTAGAATATCCCGATTTAAAGGCTAAAAATTTGTCTGACTAATTAAAAAACAGGCATTTAATTCAATGCCATTTAAATCGCAGCCAAAAAGAAAATCATATGATTTTTTCGTATCAATCGTTTCATTCATTAAAACTCAGGCAAACAATAGTACAGTCGTTGACAAAAACTCTTCACTTTTTTAAAGGTCAGTCGTCTTTCACTAAATATTTATTTTAATTATTTAATCAACAAATTTATGGAACAAAATTGAATATCAAACATTCATAAATTAATTAAACAAGTACACATTGCGTTAGAAGAGGTAGTATCTAATACATTTCTACATAAACCCGATACAAATCACTACTGTTTACGCAGAAACTAGGCCAATGTTGAACAGCATAGCTGAGTATTTCAGGTTTTTCAAAAACTCAATTATGTTTTCAGAACTGATCTGATATTTTCCAACTTGTTTTTCAATGGCTTAAGACATGTCTATAGCTTTTGAGCTGCGCTTTGAATTTATTTTCCAATTCAATTGACTTTTTCTTCTTATTTATTTAAACTTGATATAAAGTATGTCTTGTCTGTCAGATGTTCAGGGCTGTCTGCAGTCTGCATAATATTAGGCTTGTAGAGCCACTATTTGGGGCTAAAATCAAGCAAAGCGTAGTTTGTGCAAGTTTAATTCAATTATTCTTACTGAACGGAAACGCAAAGTGCAATGAATGGTAAGAGGTTCTTGTTCAAAAACACCAGTACTAGAATAGGGGTATGTTTAATCTAAACAAGTTTTTTTTCATAATATAAGCTCAGACTTAACTCCAGGGCTTAACAAACTCGTTGCTGCTTAAAACAGGATTTGTTGCTTGCTCACTCTACTCAAACAGTACGTTACTTATGTTAAATTTGGTGTCAATTCTGGTTATTATTATAAAAAGCTATGACATCACCAGAGTTGACAACACATACACATTACAGCTGTCATAATATTTTTAAATCATTTAAACAAGATCATTTCATTAAGAATATTGCCAATAATTAAAGCTAGTTAAATTATGATTGAGCAAGTCACCTTTTACCTCGGTAATGTTAGTTAAAAAGTTGTTGAGTGGAAAAAAAATAGGAAAAATCATTAAATAAGTTTATGAAGAACAATATGTTACGTATTATATGAGCGGCGCTATTAAAGAGAAGTGGGAGAAGAAAAGTGACGAACAGTTTATTGTGTAAAACATAATAATAATAAACAAAACAATCAATGAATTTATGAATGAAATTAAAATCAATAGTAAATTAAAAAACACTGTTTTCTACTCTTAAATGCCATTGAAATGTATGAATGAAAGTCTGGTTATTATGTTTATTAGTTTTAATAAATTAGTTATTAATTCAGTTAAATATAGGCCTTAACTGAACGTATTAACTAATTAACTAGGAAAATGATTAATGGTTTTGCTTGTTGATTAAAACAAGTCCTGACCGGAGATGATCTGATTTCTGTTCAGTCAACTTAACTTAATTTAATTTAATAATAGTTAATAAAGGTTAATAATTAATTAAATACTTAAATTAATAGAAGAGTTTTGATTTGTTTTGATTCCAAAGTGTTTTTTGGAAATTAATGCTCAAAATCCAGAGTTATTTGATCTGACAAATAGTTGCATTGCTCGATGAAATGCTTAACTAATTAGTTAATAATAGTTAAATAATTAGTTAATAGAAATGCATAATATATTTAAAAAGAAGTCGAAACATCAAAATCAACGTTTGAGTAACAAATCGATAAACAGTTCACTAAATAACAATTCATTACACAATAGCCATACCAATGGCTCTAACGGTCAGTCCGTTAATGGACAGCACCACCAGTCGGCGGCCAAACGCCAGGCCAGCCATTCGCCGCCGCCGTCGGCAATGGCGATGAGCCGGTCGTCCACTCATTCGCCACTCAATCCGTCGCTGAATAAGTCGGCTATTAATCTGACAAATGGTCTGTTGGTTAACCCGAACTCGAGTCAGGTGCCGACCACCAGTTCTGTGTCAATGGCGACGGCCAGCCATTCGTCGAGTGGTCTGACCGGTGGCCAGACTTTCACAAACGTGGAGTATCTGCTGACAAACCCTTTGTATACGAATCCAATGCCAGACATTCCGCCACCGCTTCCGCCGAAACAGAAACAAAAGCTGAGAAAAAGCTGTCCCCCAAACACAGCCATACAGACCAGCGTCTCATTGCCTGCCGGTCCCCTCAGCACTTCCTCATCAGCTCATCCTATTGGACAGAATCCGTTGATATCTAACAACAGTTCTAATAAATATCAAAACAATCCTTCGTTAAGAACACAGCAGTCGGTTCCGGCGTCGGCACAGCATCACAAACCTCTGGAGCGGACCATAGCTAACACATTCGGCAGCAGTTCCAGCAATGGTAGTGATAGTAGTAATCAAATGATGGTTTCGGTTCCGGCCAACAGCTGTCCGCCCGACAAAACCCCAAACATTAGCAAAGAGATCGATAGTCCGGTCGGTGGCCACGAGTCAGATGACTGTTCGCCGCCACCCACTCCTCCAATCAGACAGCGCCTGTCCCGACCGAACAACTTGGCCTCAATCGAGACCTCGTTTGTCGGACAGCCCTCTACCTCTGGAATATTGTCGGTTATGGCTCCGTTGGCCACACCCGACCACGAATTACCCAACAGTCTGTCGGCGGCCGATCCCTGCGAACAGTCGTCCAGCGATGGCTCCGAACCGGAAGACTGTGCCGCCACTACTCGCCAGCGATTAGTCGATAGTTATGACGATTACAATGAAGACGAGGACAGGGTTGAGGGCGACGACGGCGACGACGATGAAGACGTTCCGCCCAGTTTTGTCTCCGAATCGGAGGTAATTTTATTGACTCAATCTTCAAATGGGTTTCAATGGAATAAACAAAAGAATTTTATTTCAAACTTTGTTTACCAAACGCTTTGTTCAAACATTTAATGCTTTTAATTGTTTAAAATGTCTTTTGTTTTCAATTAACAGCAGTTCTGTTCAAATGAATGGCTTTTCAAATGACCTTTGAATATATATTATTTCTGATGTTTTAATGGTTAAAATTGTTATTTTAGTCGAGTTTTTGGGGATTTTCTGCTTAAAAACCTTTTTATTGAGTCGTTTATAGCGAACAGTAATATAATTACAGGAAATGTGGTTTTCATTCCAAGGCTTAGGACTTTGAGTTTGTTTTATTAAATACAGGAACCGATTGAAATGTACTCTTCGATGGCTGTGCAGCGGATCTTATGTTTGAAACATTTGATTAATATTTCATTAGAAATTCATTGAGACTTTAAAGCGATTATCAAATGAATTATTCATTGAATTAATTGAATATATTTTTGCTTAAAATTTTGACGATTTTTTATCCTTGATTTCCAAAGAACATCACTAATGGCCTGAGTCGTGATTTCACTGAAACCAATGGTCAGGGCTCTCAAGAAGAGGATCAGATTGTTGATGACAATAATGAATGCGAAGAGTGCGAAGAGACGACAACACTCAGTGGAAGTCCTATTTTCGATGACAATGAGGAACAGGAACTGAATGAGGAGTCGAATTGCAATCGCAATTCCGGCGATTTTCTCACACAAATAGAGGAAAACCAAAGTTGTGATCAAATCCAAGAAGACTTTGGTGTTGAAGAAGTGGTCGAAACGGCCGAAGAAGCTCTGGATCAGACCACAAGTGATAATATAATTAGTGATACAATTAATAGTGAAGAACAACAACAGGACTCTAACGACTGTTTAACACAGAATAATAGCTCAAATGAGCCAACAAACGGTTCAGTGCCGAAGCCTACTGTCCGGACGATAGTGCCGGCCATCGAAATAATGCCGGCGCCCACTGATGGCCAACATTCCGGTCAGAATTCTGGTCATAATTCCAAATCTAATGGCAGTGATAGCAATGAAGTGAGTCATCGCCGCCTCGAACGGGTCGGTCATCCCAAGAATCACAGGAGGACTATATCTATAGGTTAGGAATGACTTCTTTTTTGATCGAATTGTCATTCTTTGACAGTTTTGGGAACATTTGGTTCATTTGTTTGAGGAATGACTCCAATTATTAACCGGTTATAGTATTTGCATAAGAATTGTATCTATAATTAAATGTTAGGCTTAAGTGACTCAACACAAATGAATCTCTGTTTCACATCCAGGCCTTTGATCTCCAATTTAGTCTCAGACTGATTGAGGACTGACATTAAGAGACCGGAATTTTCGGGTTTCCCCTTCAATCTCGTGTTTTTACTGTCATTTAATTATAAATTTTGATTAATTTCTTATTTGAAGTTCTCTCTCTCTCTCTCTCTC
>JAQIWP010002681.1:0-10334 GCA_034695525.1 Euzetes globulus
TCTCTCTCTCCTCTCTCTCCTTTCTCTCTCCTCTCTCCTCTCTCCTCTCTCCTCTCTCTCTCTCCCCTTCCCTTTGGTAATATATTTTGATGCCAGTCGTGGGAAAGTCTTTGAAAGAATGGCTTGAATTATATGTATCGGTTATGCAAAGACATTCAAACGGGTTATAATACCATTCCTTTATTTTAAACGCATTTCACTCACATATTATTTTAGTTTAAATAGATGATGGGAAAAGTAAAACAATTCATTTATATAAAAATATAAATAATTGAGAAAATTCTTTAAAATCAAGCAACTTACAAAATAAAGCAACCAAACACATCAACTCTAGAATGTAGGAAATATTGAAATTCAACTTTTTTATTTTCCCAATTTTTTATTAAAGATTTTTAAAGAGGGTATAAATGGACCTTTTCTTAACGATTTGCAATTGAATTGGGTTGCACTGACTGACTCACTCACTCACTATGCACAGGACTGCATAGAATAGACAAATAAATTTGATTACCACAACTTATTATGATAATTAAAATTATTGTCAATTAAATTAATTTGTATGCATTGCAACTAAAATTGAATCCATAGTAACACTAGAATTATGTTATCTTGTGTTTAGTTCATTTGAAATTATAACTAAAAATCATTTGTGAAAAATATTATTAAATTCAATGATTTATTATTTGAAAGACTATCTTCTAATTTAATTATTTTAAAACAGATTCTGTTTTATTCAAACCTTTATTGTAATTAGAGTTCAAAACTCATTATAAATTTATATATTAAAAGCTACGATTAACTTTTGTCGCATTAAGTTTTAAATGTTTGCTTAATATATACTGAGTTCAAAATTTTAATTATAAAAAAAAGTTGAGTGAATATAATTTGATCGACAAATTCATCTCAATTTACTTTCTCTTTTCTGACGCATAATTAGGGATACCTTCCGATCATAAGACTAATGACGCAAATCAGTCATAATTTAATGAAAATCGTTGACATTCTGTCTCACAATTGTTATGCAATCAATTTTTGGGATATTATATCATTTGGTAAAAAATGACACTATTTTGTAATTAATCACTTATTTGATCAGTTTTTGAATTGTAAAAGTTTGATAACTTCTTGTGTTTAGAGATGATATCAAACTATTTATCAACTTTATCTATGAACTAGTACATCGATGCCAGGAATGACCAAGGTACCTGACCTCATGGGGAAGGGATACATTTTTCCCTAAAATCAGAGGAAGATTCAGGGGAACATATTTTTATTTTCGTTCATTTTGAGGGGAATTTTAATTCTAGTCAGTAATTGTTTTATTTTATATACTTTCGTATGAACTTTATTTTCGGTTAGATTGTCTCAGATATAATTTAATAAACATTAAACCTGTTAAGTACATATGCTAAGTGCTTTGTCCATTTCAATATGAAATCTAAGAGCGGCAACACAAACATTCCTTGGTCATCAATGAATTTGACTTTTTTAAAAATTATTCTAAGATAATTTTAATCACCAATTTAGAAAATTATTGTGCTCATAAACTAAAGTAGATTAAATTAAAGTATCATAAAAAATGGACTAATATTATTTAAAAACATGGTCTTTGTGTTAAGAAATAGTTTGATTTTTGTGACTTCTATCCAAATATCTGTAATTCCATTACACATATAATTTTATTTAACTTCCATATTTGAAATTAAATTGATTTTTAATTAGTGAAATACACTCTAAAATGTAATAAAATATATAATTTTATACAAATAATGTGATATTGACATTATTACTATTAAGCACTCGATATTATAAATTGATTATAGTTATTTTTAATTTCCTCAATTTCCTTTATTTATTCTGAGACATCAAAAACTTTGAGATTAAATTTGATATTTCGGGAATCTTCAAAATGGAAATTATTCATTTGATGGGTACAACACTTTTGTGAATTTAAAATTCCTGAAGAAATAAATTGAAGGAAAGGTCTCCCCTTCGCTCTATTCGTTTTGATAAAAAGATTAGACTTAGTATTTGAATCAAAAACTCTCCTTTCCCTCTGCCCTTCAATGTTGGCTCTGAGCCATCCTTTTCTGAATTGTAAATTTTGATTCTATTGATTGCATAGATTCTATGCCATAGAATATCTGAAAAATTAAGAAAAACCAAAAAATTGAATAACTCTGAGAAAAAGGGGATATTTTGTCAAATGATTTTGTTTATATGGAAACCTTAAAAGATGTTATGAAAATTTATTCTGAAATTCAAATAGAAATGCAAATATCGGAATAGGGTTTGACATCATTTTAAAGTTTGTTTTCAAATTTACATTTTCTTCCTTTTTTGTTTGTTTGTAATACAAATGTTTTCCACTTTTGGTAATAAAAGAGAGAGAAATCAGGATTTTTATTATTTTCTTGAAAAGTATTTCATAAATTGAGATCATTTTATATAAAACACAGAAATAATGTCATTTAGCGATAATAATAATAATATTTTGTTAGTCTATCGGTTATATAATATTAATTAAATTGGTTTATTTTAAAAATCTAAACATTACTGAATGTTCAAAACCCCTTTTAAATGAACAAATAGGAGAAAATTGTTAAAAAGGTAAACTTTGTAAAATTTTGCGAAGCTTTGTGTAATATTGTAGTAAATGTTTAGAATAAAGAATCGTATGTTTGGCTGAAGAGTTGCCATATGTATGATATGATTGACTCACATAAAGCATAAGTCCTGACTGTAGTCCAAACACATGAAAAATGAATGGTTTGTCGAACGGAGAATACATTTCGAGACAGAATGAGAGACAAGAAGTTTGAAAAGAAGAAAAAATGGAAAAAAGAAAGTGGAAGTAAAAGTGTCTGTTCTGTTGAGTCGAGTTCGATCCAAAACCTTTATATCCAGGTTTGTATCCGTTAATACACGTCAAAACGCTGAGTTAAGGGGTGCGGACCCAACCCTACAGATTGGTCTGATATTGAGTAAGAAGTGCTAGTAAATGTAGTGCTACGGCCGCACCCAATACTGTACAGACTTAAAAGTGTATTACAAGAAACGGGGCTTAAGAAAAATGAACGCTTTTAATAGTAAAAGATTCCAAAAAAGGTTTATATAATAAAAGTTGAAAGAGAATAGGAGTAAATGCGCCCGCCTTTCAAAGTGGTAAAAGAATATCAACATAGGCTGGAGTTAGGGTAACGGCAAGGGGTTCACTGCTATTGAATATCACTCCAGGCTTTGGTTATACAATCAGAAGAGTGAGAAAAAATAGGAAAACTTTTTTTTTATTGTCGCTTATGATTTCAATGATTGGCGAAAGTCTTAGGACTCACCGAATATTTGGTTATGGAAGGGTATATCACATCAGGACAACATTCACATCACTGCGGATGAGAGCACTGCCTCGATATTCACATATCGGCTAGATTCTAGGTTAGGGTTCCCCGGATCGACCTGTATGTTCATTGACACGCTTTGCAATGGAAATGTGACAATTTTATACGCTGTGGTAACCATTTCTAAAGATATTACTGAATAGTAACCCATAGTACAGAATAGATCTGAAAAATTTTCCGTTTTATATAAAACTTCAACTCTTAGGCTCTATTAGACCTTTGATGTCATATCAGTTTGTGCTCAATATGCGCACAGATATGCCTTAACTCGAGTTGCAAAAAAAATTAAACGCTCAAAATGTTAACAGCGCTTAGCCTTCAAAAAAGGTGAAAAGTTTTTTCACGTCAAGAATCGCAATCTGTTGCTGTTTTATTATATCACTAATAATAGTAATAATCATTTTCTCTAAATTTGTTTCTAATTTTCTGTATATTCCTCCGAAATATATCAAATCATATTATTATCACTCAATGAATATACAGTTAAAAGTGTTTAATAACTTAGGAAATCAATGTTTTGATTGAAAATAATATTGATTTGAAATTAAATATTTTATTAAATAATAAACTTGAAAAGTCAAGAATCGAGTAATTCTGAGCCTTCTGTTTGCAATTTAAGAGAGTAGTGGTGCTATTGTTTTATGTTATTGCCATCACATGAACTGATCCAAGTGTTGTACTTTTAATTAAAAGCCAACCATTCATTGTATTAATATTAACTTTAAGATTAATAAAGTGAGCCTTAAATTAAGAAGAAAACAAGCGCTACAATAACGAATGAGCAAGCTAAATATGACGTTTTACTTTGCGTCATTGATTAGTAATTTGGCCACAATTTGAAGGCAAAGTCTCTTCCCTATAGTAGTGTCGGCACAGACTCTAAAAGTTAGTGATGGAAACTGAGAGATAGATTTTGCGCTTTCCTCGTCTTGTTTTATGGTATATATAGTCAGATATAGTGATGGCAATGGTTGGTATCCTATCGTTTCTGACAACCCGTTCCTCCGAGTGGTGGCATATATGGGTTCTGCTGACTATCGTAACGCAGTTTTCATTGTTTTTGTCGAAGTGCTAATGGATTCGACGGATAGTAAGCAGAAAAAACTCATTGAAAACTCTGTGCGAATGTGATCACAGACTCAATACATTTCGACTCATGCCTGAAGACTGAATCGCTCACTCATATTAATCCCATTAATTTCATTCATCAAAACACACACTTTTGGCCATTTTATGGTAAGTTTTCTGGTTTTATATTAGAAAATGACAATTATATTCAAGAATTATTTGATGATTGCACCCACACTAACACACACTAAGATTGAATATCTGCTAATTGAATACTCCTTTATTTTAAACCATTATTATCTTCGAATAAATTATTTTAAATTTGGTTCTTATATTTTATGAGTTATTGGAGTCTCAGATTTATTGATTTGTATCTCATCCACCATATTTTAATAGGCATTACAATACAAACAAGACTTTATACCCAACAAAATGGCAGTCGAATAGAGTTTCCAAAGCCTTTAAATTTTTGTCTCTTAAGTGATTCTGAAAACAGTATAACTTATGTCCAAATGAAAGATATCTATAATTAAGACTCACATCTCAATTAATTTGGCGAAAAGCATATTATGTTGAAGTTTATTAAGAGTTTGTGCCTATCGTTACTCCTCTAATTGGTTGTATTGTTTGACAATTGAAGAAAACATTTGTTCATTTATTAGTCAATCTTAACGATTGAGACTAACCTTCAAATTCAGTTTTTAATCTCCAATCAATTTGTTTTCTATAATAAATTAAAGTGTTTATTCGCTTATCTATTTCTCTGAAAAACATTAATAGAATGGGCGTTATTCTGTCCGAGGTACATCAGTGAACAATTTATTGTCAGGGCTGATAGAAATTTTAATATACTTTAGCCAATCATTAATTTTGATTTGTATTTTGTTTATTATTTTATGAGTTAAAAGAGGAAAAATAATTTATGATTATTTTGAGAAAATTACTTCATTTTTAATATTTTATTATTACTGTATTATTATTTGAATGGAGTATTTAGTTGTTGTGTTAAGCCATTGTCTTGAAGTTAAAAGTAGTGTTTAAGAAGAAAAATCATAATAATTCATAACAAATGATACTTAAGTCGATTCTGTTTTTTCTTTTTCATTGCCGATTGTTTTTAGTGTGCATTTGATTATAGCATTCATTTAAGTTTTGTTCATAATTTATATCTAATGTGTTTAGTGTTAAGTAATTCATTCATTCAATTGGTTCATACTATAAGAAAAATAAGTGTTTTTCTTGAATATCAATAGAGAGTAAGTCATAAATTGTTAAATTGAATTATAGAAATATTTTATGCATTAAATCGCTATCTTATTGAGTTAACTCATTCAAACATCTGCCAAATTTATGCCAATATATTCTTGTAATTTGATTTTTGCCCTTAAAAGCCATTAAACACCTCAGGAATGGCATCGAATTAAACAAATAAAAAACTCGTGTTTTATTAATAAGTTATATAAGAATGTTTTGTTTAACTCAATTATGAGAAAAGGATTGTCAGCCATAAGGGCCACACCATTTGATAGGCGCACAGATTGGAATTTATGCTCGATTTTGTTTCAGACGAATTTGATTTTAAACTGAAAAGTGTTGAAATTGTCGGCAAAAGAAGTCATCGGAACAGATTAGAAATGATTTGACGAACACATATTCATTGGTGTCGTTGAGGTGTGATTGCATTTATTGGGAATCTTTACCAAAATCGGCACTGAATATCAATTGAATGTCTCTGTGGCCTACATTCAGACGGTAGGGGCTGTACGGTTGTCAGACTTTCATCAATGACATTCTGCACAAATGAGACAATCAAAAGAATAAGTGTGAGATAGGCTGACTTCAGTGTAAGGTACGGGCAATCCTTAGCTTTTCTGTCACACATACTATTGATTGAGTTCTGCATTCATTTTAAAGAACGAAAGGCAATCGTTAGCTCTTATGCTGAGCCCTTCTGCTGCTATTCTGTTCTCTTCGTCTTTTGATATCAAAAGTTTAACCCGAGGAACAAAATGAAAGAGTGGTGTGTCCTCTACTGGTGTGTCCTTGACATCATTCTGATTACAGAGTGTTTGGTTCGCATTTTTATTTCCCTTCATTTCTCTTATTTTCAATTCTCTTCCATATTATGAACGCTAACCATATCTGCCAAATATGGCTAACATGTCGTTCACTTTCCCATCGGATCGGTTAGTAAGGGTTGCGTAAAGTCAGGGTAAGGCTAGGGTAATGCAAGCATACATCAAGCATACAGTTAACCCTCTGATATAACTTTGAATCGTGAAGTACCCAACCCTTACTTACTAGGAGTTTGTTTGAATAAATGCTTCGTTCCGTTTGTTTGATTCAATGAATGCAGGTGTGAGTCAGGACTCAACTCACTCTCCGATTCTGGGTCGACATCGCAAACAGTTTTCTTAGGCTTTAAGTCTTGACTTTTATATCTTTACATTTATGTTCGCAAAACTCAATGTCGTAATCACTCTCTATATTCGTTGCAATCGATAGAACTTTATCTGAAATGATCACAAAATTGGTTGACCTATACTTTGATATTTTGAAAATAATCAAATTATTCGAGAAATTGATTTAATCCTTTAAGAATTATATTGATTAAAATTATTTGAATGAAGATAGTGGGAGTGGTATAAAGCACTAGTACATATAACGTATAGAGAATTGAACAAAGAACCTATTGGCTTGAATTTTGTGAAAAATAACTAAACCAAAAATCATGGCATGAATTGATTGTATGAGCAAAACACTAAGCCTTACGTGTCTTATCTCTAGTATTAAAAGAGTACTTTTGAATGAGTAGTGCATCAATACATTGACGTTATTCACTATATTTGACTGTACATAACATATCCTTCTCTGTTTGGCTCATCTATCATAAACCAAAGTGTATATACATGTAGTATATCACCGAAGCTTTGAGCACAAAGTCACTGAAAATACTTCAGCAAAAGTAAAGCAGAAAAAAATTGCTTAAAAGTGTATGCTCTGCAAAAAGGCTCTTATATTTAGTAAATATATAGAAATATTGTATCTCTTATTAAAAATAGGCGTTCAGATAGACTACATTAGTTAACTTTTAAGAGCAACAGCCCTACGCTTAGAGCTTGTGTCTACTTATGCAAAGCTGTACTGTGCAGTGCATTATATATATTGTGGTTTCTTTGGCTGCATGCCTGGTTAATTTTCTTGAGTGCACATCACAGCAAAACTTACGCCAACAATCCATACAATAGATTCTCGTTTTTTTGCATTTTCATCTCCGGCTCACTCTCTCCTCTATGACTATTGCTGTTGAAGTCGACACAAAAATAGTGTTCAGTTGTGTTCATCTTCTTCTTCGTATTCCTATAAACATTCAATACTTTAAAATTGAAGTTTCGTTTGCTTTTGACAAAACCTTTCATTTCTCTAATGCAATATTTGCATCACTGGAACAGAAGTGGAGCTTAAAAAGAGAAATGAAATCGAAATACGAATTGAAGAGAATGAGAAATGAGTAGAGAGTGAGAGGGAAGGCTGTTGTGACTCAAACATTGAATAGAAAGTGGAAATCTTGATCGATCCCAAGTTATTTTAATTGGAATCTCGAAGAACATGTCGATCAGCTATACTTTATGTCTGGCTTATTATTATTGAAGAGTAGAAGTGAGTCAAAGCACAGGAAGGCATGGAATGGGAATTTATAATATTGTATTGCAGTCTGAACTGGAACTGGTATATAGATTAAGGAAATTGTTTCGACTAAACTCTTTAACTAAAATACAATACGAAATGCAGACAATACTCGAGATTATAGCAACCATTTTATTAAATTCAATTTCAAACATTATTTTCACAGTTTTTTATTCGCAGAGATTTTCGTTCACAGATTTTAAATTAAATTCTAAATCAAAAATTGATCTCAAAATCAAATAAGTATTCATTTTTCTAAAGGCAAAGATAGAAACACATAAGAACTGAATTATCTTTCGAATAACGCAAATCGTATTTGTTTTCTACAAATATTTGTTTTAAATTAATTTTTTGATTTATTTATAAAATATTTATTTTCATTCAATAAATTCATAAACTAGTAAAAATAGTAACGATTACTAATCTCATTTGACTCTGGAACTTTTAATAATCTATGTTTAAATCGACAATATTACTTGTTAAATTTTTTTTTATGTATCTATTAAATCAATAAAACAGGTCTGGGCAACAAAACTATCGTTTGAATCTTAACATTTAATTTTGATTAGATTTGCCTTGAAATCATTAAATGAACAAGCATAGTGAATGATATGTTGTAATATAAGAATTTTGGTAAAGTCACCATAGACAAGCATTGAATGAGAAGCAGGACAGGCATCTAAGCATATGTAATAAGCAATAAACCATAAAAGAGAACCATAAAGAGAAAGACATCCCCTCAGACGAAAGAATTTGTGTATATATGTGCGTATATTAGTGTATATCTAAATAATATTTGTTGTATATATGACTTAAAGATATGTCTGATTCGTAAACTGCGTTCAATATTGAAAGCCTGAAAATATTGCATTTTCTCTCTCTTTCCTCTCTCTTAATGTTCGCTTCTCTAAGCTTTTATTGTAAGCTATTCTGAACGATGCCATCAATGACTGCAATTTCTAAATGCAATCCTTGCTATCGAGTCATACAAATAAAGACTACAATTGTGTTTCACTTCTATAAAAATTGAGAAAAAAGAAAATACACATAAAATATACAGAGAAAAGTCAAGAAAGGAGTTATAGATATTTGTCGTGAGGGATGTGTTGTATGTTTGAATCAAACGATTTTATTTTCGAAGTGATTGCACACCATTTTCACGACCAAATCCTAAATCGATTCAAGTATACAAAGGGAATATATAGAGAACTGGCATTAAACTCATGTCTATAGATATACGAAAATTCAATTTGTTTCCACATATATTTGTTTATGATTTTTCTGTAAGTTTCTCCGAAAGTGACTTTTCTTTAAAAATAAGTTTACATTATTTGCTATTAATTTTTTGAATATATTTCTATTCTTGAGTGTGTTCTCTATCTTCTATATGTTTTCAATGTTTGTAATGAAAGGAATAGAATTTGATTTTTCAGATGTTTTCCCATTTGGAGAGAAAAGCAAATGTTATTAGTTTTTGTAACCAAATTTAGAATATGAAAGGAAGAATATTTTTTTAATAAAAACTCTTTGAATGCGATTTGAGTTTTGAATGCATTTCAAAATCATTCAATTCTTTAATTATGGCCAAAATCATTAAATATTTATTTTCTTAAAAATATAAAAATCAAACTCCAAATAGAATGACAACAATAATATTTAATTGAAATGGCATTTGTTTAATGTAGTAATAATTAGGGACCAAAGACGAGTATGATCTAGATACGCTGTCTTCCTTGATTTTCTAATCATTTTTCTTAGACTCAAATATTCTAATAAAAAATAATGTCTAAAAATGTTTTAAAATATAGTCTCATAAAAACTTCAGTTTTGAATTTTGAGTTAAACTCTGGTTTTATCTCTTGAATCTCAATGGAAATGCAAAAGAAATGAAGAACTTAAAGGCATATCGAATTTTTGCCAGTTTTAAAAACTTGAAAAAATTGAAAACTTCTCAGAGCATACACAGAGTAAACATAAAACATACTTTAAAATTGAAGTGCAGTTGTAGTGAAGTCGGTATGCATTCAATTATTTATGCGACTCTAATATTATTCCGAAACATACGCTCAGAACCAATAAATACTACGAATACTGAATACTATCCAATTATACCTTAGAAAAATAATGTCGCGAAAGATAGAGAGAGGGGAGAGAGAGAGAGAGAGAGAAAGAGAGAGAGAG
>JAQIWP010002682.1:0-10332 GCA_034695525.1 Euzetes globulus
ATCCAAAAACGGTTCTCGACCTAAAGTAGCCGAGTCTTGAGTCAGTTGACTCTCGGCCAGGCGCTGATGAAGATCGCGGGAAGCGATCGAAACACATGTGTTCGCCATTATTATCTCATAATAGTGAAGAACCGAAACATCACAGTTAGTGATTTGCTAAAGATGTGACTCTCCAAGATAAGTTCTTGATTTTTTAAATTGATTTATAGTTTTGTATTTTTGGTAATAAAATTAGAATCACTCAATAATTGGAGACTATTTTATCTAAAATCCCTTATTTATAAATTATTAATGAAAGTTTTGAATCTTATGAGAATTACAGTAATTATGACATTTTAAGGACAAATCTTAATCTATTGAAATGTACTCATTTCTTGAAGAATTATTTGCCTTTTATTTAAACTTTGAACAAATGGGAAAATGCGGTCTTAGACGAGACCGGATGACTGCCAATCACTGATTTTAACTTAAATTTGTTTTGTTTTTCTGTAGATTTGGGACTTAAGTGATCCGAACTGTAAGGGATTTCTGGATAAAAAATCGCTTTTTGTGGCACTAAAACTGATAGCTTTAGTACAAAATGGAAGACAACCAACACTTTCAGAGTTAACTATAAACATAGGACCGCCTAAAATGGTATCAATTTGTGTTGACAATAATCCTGACATTAGCCATAAGATTAATGTATTGCAGGGGGAAACTATTGATTGGTCTATTAGTCAAAGCGATTGCCAAAAATTTAAGGATTTATTTAATAGTCTGATCCCTTTGGATGGAAAACTGGCCGGAAATAAAGTGAAGCCAATTATGATTAACTCTAAACTACCGGTCGATGTCTTGACTAAAATATGGGACCTGAGTGACACCGATCAGGACGGCTTCCTCGACCTTCCGGAGTTCACACTTGTACGTCAGCCAAATAGTTTCATTTTTATTGCTAGTATTCCGAGAAATGACTAAATTACAAAATTATTGATGGGGGCAATACTTTTATTTAAATGCAGTGAGTTTTGCCATTTTTCCCATATTTTTAAAAATTTACGGGAGTCGGGCAGTTATTTTTTTTTATGTAGAAGCAAGGTAAATGTTATAACCTCCAGAATATACATAACTTAGAATTTCTCGAATCTTTAAAATGATTTTTGAAAATTTTTATGCGAAGGCAATGCATTTGATAACAAGAGCGACGGTAGGAATTCCGATGCCTTCAGTATTACCGATAGAACTTTTAAATTTAAAACAAAAAAATTCTGAAGACTTGCCGGCATTTGAGAGCACAGCCTCTCCTTTAACCAACCAATTAATGTCTCCGACTTCGAACGCAGAGATGAATTTGAAAAATGTAAGAATTTTCTATTGATTTCATATAAACTTTCCATTAATTAATTGTATGGATCAGACTTACACTAAAACTCCTTTAATGACTTGGATTGTGAGCGCTTCAGACAAAGCCAAATATGATGAGCTCTTTCAAACACTCGACAAAGATTTTGATGGTTATGTTACTGGTCCTGATGTGAAAAATACCTTAGTTCAAAGCGGTCTTCCCCAGATTATTCTGGCCCATATTTGGTATAACTTGATATAAACAGTTTATATGTATTTGAATACTTAATCATTTGACCGAAACAGGAGTTTATGTGATATCAAAGAGAATGGAAGATTGAATTCGGAACAGTTCGCACTCGCCATGTATTTCATTAAACAGAAACAAATGAATATAGAACTTCCTCTTACTTTGACCGCTGAAATGGTTCCGCCAACTCTTCGACCAAAGCCTTCACTCGGAATCGACAACAATAATGCCTTACAAACGGTAATCAAAATCATATAAAATTGCTTAGCATTGCATTCATTTCATAAACTCTTTTAGGAACCAAATACTCAGTTATCGAATACAAACGGAAAGTCAAATCTCCTTCAGTCGACCGGCAATAAGGAGTTGGATGATTTATCTGAAGAACTTCGAGAACTTCAAAAGTATTATTTCTTTAAATATCTTGTTAAGAGATATCTGTATATATAATTTCACCTTGACTCCCCCTGAATTTTATCACTACTACACCCCTCCGCCCTCCCTCCATTGTTTTACTTAGAAAAATATGGAGACTCCTTTATTTACGTAAACGACTTAAACAGAAATGAGGGGGTTTTTAGTTCTTGTTTGAAATATTTAATGAATTCTAAAATGCATTTCTAGTGAGAAATTGAAACTCGAAATGGAATTGAATTCAGACGAAACGAATGTCAAACTGAAAGAAAGCGAAATTAAAGGTCTTCAGAACGAAATCGAAACTTTACATCAAATGCTTAAACAACTCGATTCTCAAAAATCTGAGGCCAGGAAAAGACTGGATGATTTGGCGGCACAGGTAGACATACCTTCTTTCAACTCTCAACACAAAACATATGGCTTTCGATAATTTATTTATTTTTAAATGTGTTTTGTTTTGTTTGGTTTCCTATCGTTTGCATGAAATTTGCTTTTATTTCGGGACAGAAAACACTTTTAGAGAACAGTTTGCATGAAATTAATCAGACTTTGAAGGATACAAAGCTTCAGGTGATTTCACTTAATTACTCTTTTTTGTTCCATTTTCTAATATTCTCGTCATTTACTTGTAATTTCATCCAAAAAATCACTAATTTTGAATATATTTCTCAAAATATAAGTACTTGAATGTTGTTTGTTTTGTAATTAGCAAGTACAAATGTTCATAAATATGATTTTTGAATGGATGAGATTATAACACATTATTTCAACTATTTTTTTGCATTCAATTATTTTGTTATCAATCAACTGAAAGGTCGATAATTTGAGTCAACAAATGATTGAACAAAAAGCCAAAGTGGAGACTCAAGAGAGCGAACTGTCGGCCAAAAGGAAAGAACTCGAAGATTTAAAATCTGAAGAAACAAAACTCGAAACACAATTAGAAAACTATAGGAAAGAAACGGAAACGGCGTCGAAGACTGCGGGCGACACTCAACTAGAGATCAGTCAAATCAGAACAAAAATTATTGAATTAGAAGAATATGAGCGCAGAATTAATGATGCCGTAAATGACTTGGATTCTGCCCTTTCCACTCAGGATTTAGTCAAAATGTCAACCCTGTTGACCCGAACTATAACTCCTCCACTAATCGAAGCCCAAATCGGTGCCAATCAAAACGGATTTAAGGCATTCGAAAGCGAGCCCTTCGGACCAAATCCAGGAGATTTGAAAAATATTTCCGACTTTCCAGGTGATCCGTTTGCAGACGAAGACCCCTTCAAAGGTTTGCATTCATTTATTTTCTTTAATCTTATTTCTTGATTGTATTTGATTTTGCTGTTCTCACAGAGGATCCATTCAAAGATACAGACAACGACCCATTTTCAGCAACAGGTTTTGCCAATTTTAGTTCACAAGAAGAATATAAAGAGCCATTTGATCCGTTCGGAACCGGATCTTTCACTTCTTCTACTAAAGTGAGTTCTTCTTAAGTCAGTTATCAGTTTTCCGATTGAATGAAATAATATAGATTTGTATTCATTGGTCTTAATTCCAATTATTGTATACTTGAATTACTCAACAAAATACTGTTAAGTAATGAATAATTGCTACAATAGGCCGACCCCTTCGGATCTGATCCGTTTACATCACAAAGTGTTAGTCAACCAAATAGGTCTGAGAGTCCGACACCAGCACTTCCGCCAAAAAAGAGCAAAGCGCCACCCCCGCGACCTGCACCTCCTAAAAATGCGAGCAAAACGCCTCTTCGAGCAGCGCCGGCACCGCCCACCCATTCAAGCTCTGGCGATGCGTTTAAGACCGACCCTTTCGGCTCAAGTCAGACCACATTTGATGCGTTCAACGATAATAAGGATCCGTTTGGTTCTTCTACTTCAGGAAATTTCGCTAATTTTGCGAACTTTGATGAGGTATGAGTCGCACAGACATTCTCTACCTCTATATTATAGCTTAAACACATTAATCAAATAAAGTCTCATTCAATTACTAATTAACTCTGATTTCAACAAAGATTCACCTTTTCTTAAAACTCAAAACAATTACATTGTAATTATAGACTTTTGTTTTTAATTTGATTAAAATTCTTCGGTGACTTTTGATCGTTGAAAGGCTAGTCGTTATGATTTTAATTGAAAAGCTTCTTGATCATTAGTTTTTTATATGATTCAATTGTTTAATTCAATATTTTCTCATAATTAGTGAATACAATAAGGGTTTAAACTTACAAATATTGTCTTTTAGACCAACAATTTTGAATAGATTGACAAAAGTCTTTGATCAGTATATCTCTAAGGGATATAAAGACTTCATATCTTATTGATTCTTATTTTATGTCTTTAATTATAAAATACTGTAAAGTTTTATAACATATACATATAAATATATAAATATATAAGTTTGAATTTAAACTGAGAATTTGGTGTATAAAACATAACATCAATTGTATTTATTCACAAATTGGTTTAATAGTCGTTAAAAATATATGAAATCTTAAAAATTGTTCATTTAATTTGATCCCCAATTATTGTTTAACTGAACTTTAGTTAAATCAAATGGTTTAGTTTTCAGAGCACTTCATCCAAGTCAAACAAAGCCATCCTGACAAATCTTTCTAAAAGGGCTACAAATTTATGATCCTATTTATTAATATAAGCAAGTTTCTTTAATGAGATTTCTCATTCACACTATTACTTTTATTGACGAAAAAATAGCCACATATTGAACATTACCAATGCTTAAGCATAAATAAGTCAAAATACATCGTGCTCAGTTATGATAAATTAAGATATTGATCGTGAAACCTTTTTTTTAAAAAGGTGATCAGTCAAATTTGTTGGAAATGTCCATATGATTTTGTGAACTAGAGATAATAATAAACTGGTTTAGGTCTGCTAGTATTAACCAAGACACACCACAAGGAGGTCGACATTCTGTTATTATGTTACTTTTGTTATTTATGTCAGTTTTCTAACGAAATTTTGAAAATTTCTCAATATTCTAAGTAATTTCCTTGAAAATATGATCACTAATTTACGTGCTCTCGTAGGTGCTTTTACAAAAGTTTCACGATGCATAAATTAAGAGTTCAGCAGCACACTTTTCTTATGCTTAAAGCAGGGGGTATAGTATGCATACCCTGAGGTCCAGAATTTGCCAAAATATTCCGAAGTTTGAAAAAATTGTAAGAGAAAGCGCAGAAAAGTAAACACCTTCTCAAAAATTGCCATTTTCGGCCATTATCGGGCATTTTTGTATTTTTACCGATTAAACTGCATTTAAACTGAATTTAAGGCAAATTAAGCAAAGTTTAATTTAATTGGATTTAAGAAAAATGAGGGACAAAATGGTCGCGATATTTGAGGCCTCTTTTTGGAAAAAATACCCTACTCTTATATTCATCCATGAGATTCTAGAGAAAAACAGCCATTTTATTTTATCTTTATACTCCACTTAGGCCTCGGATTTATTGTTAATATATTACCTTTCATTTAATTAGAGACCAAATAAATATAAGACAAACATTAAAGGACAATCCGGGCCTTATAGATAGGGTTGCCAGGTAAAGAAAAGGACAATTTAAAAACTTTAGACAAAAATCCAGACATTACCAGGCCAACTTATATAAATAAATTTGTTTTCCAGGACCAACCTATTTCTGAATAGTATTGGTTGATAACCTTTACCGAAATTGAACAAAAATCCAGGAACTATCCTGGAAATCAAGGACGTCTGGCAACCCTACTTATAGAAAAAATGCATCAAATACCAAGAACCGAAATTACAATTTTCAGATATAGAAAGTCATTCTGAACACTTTGTATTGGGTATTTTTTGAAATTCTTGTGCATTTTTCAGCTAGAGGGCTTCAAAGTCCTTTTTTCATTCAATAAATTTCAACAAATGAGGCATTGTTTCCGATTAAATCAAGCATGCTGAATCGATTGGTGCAGTTAAAACTTGATATCTTTAATGGTTTTAAAGTTATGACAATTTTCTAAAATAAAAATTTTGAAATGTAACTATTTGTGGCTTTTCATCAAAATGATTAATTAAATTATTTTATGTCCTAGATTGTAAATTTTCCAAAATAAAAAATCAAAATTTTAAAAACTCCCAAATTTCCGATGAAAAATTTCAAATTCTTTATTTTGTCAATTTTATAACTAGGACATAACCTAATATCAAATTAATTCAGAGATGACCTAATGGAGTATAAGGGTAGGATAAATTTGCGAATTTTTTCAAACTTCAGGAGGGGGTATTTTGGCAAATTTTCGACCTCAGGGGGTATACACACTATACCCCCTATGGTGACCCCTGCTCTCATTGTTTTCAAATTTATGTTGTATGTGAAAGGAAATCAGATTTGCCCTGTTTACCAATTAAAAACATATAATTATTTAGACAGAATTAGGCAGAGTGGCTTTGCTTGATCCAAATCAATAGAGATGGTCAAAGGAGCTGGTAAATCTCCAAAGGGAACTTGCATTAATAAAAATGAAATAGTGACGGCCAGTGTTTCCAGAATAGCCAATTGTCAATATAATAGCAAGTGTAATTAATTGAGGACACAAGTTTCTTCAACGAACTCGTAAACTCTGATTCAAAAATACTGTCTATCACTCATTAAAATGTTTGTTCTTTTGTTATGTTTTATTATAACAAAATTTTACAAGCTATTTTTGTGCATGAATTATGCTAGTAAAGTGGCTATTCTGGCAACAGTGATAGGAAACGACCATATTTAAATATTAAATACTCAATTTTAAAATAAAAGATTTTCAACTCTCACTCACATTAATAGCCGATTTTTATAACTAAAAATGTCTAACTCAGGAAAAAAATGGTTGGCGTCGGGTTTCAATGAAGTGTACAAGATTTTTTACATTTTTTTTTAAATTCTAGGAGTTGTAAATACTCCCTTTGGTCATCTCTGTTAACTCATCTGAATAAATATTCGACAACTTTGTCAAAATAATTTAAATTTTGTTTCACATTTCATTTCAGAAAATTATTTAAAAACTTTAAAAATACAAAAATCATTTCATATTTAGTATAAAAATTAGTAATAATAGAGTTAGTAATCACCAGAAACTAGCGCTCAATTATATCTGCACTTTTTTTTGCTAAACTAAAGACTAAAGCTGCGTTCGGACGACGACTTACTTGAGTCTACTCAGACTTGAAGTAAATTGCGTTCGCATTGAAAAACTTAAGTTTATCAGCTGTTTATTAAAACAAAATGAATTCAAAATCACAAATGTCAACAAACGTCTACTTGCATTGAGCACATGTTTTGTGCTTCACTCTAATTGGGCAAGCAATAAGTAAGGTACGTTCGCACAGACTTAAGTCGAGTCTACTTACTTAAGAATGGGTCTGTGGCAGACTTGAAATAAGTAGACCTGACTTGAATAAGTACGTGTGCGAACGACTCTAAGTCAAGTAGACTTTACTTAAGTCTGCCTGTGCGAACGCAGTATAAGATATCATTTTTGAACCATGCATTTCATTATTATTAAATCTCTTACTCATATTGTTTGATACGCTATGAGTGAATATTTTATGTGTCAAGTCTTTTGCACTGCAATAATGCTCTTTCAAAAGGCTCTCAAAAGGCTCTGAGCGCACCAGTGGTCATTATAATGGTTGAGATAAAACTACAAAAAAGCTGATTAAATAGTTATTCATTTTTTAGTAAATTTTTAATTGAAAAACAATTTAAAATAAGTTAATCGTTGTTATAGTGAATAATGAAATACTTTTTAAGGTTTTCCAATTCAAAGGTCAATCTATTATTGCTTAAAATCATTTTGAATTTTGAAAACTCGGTTTCACATCGCAGTCGATACCACATGAATGGAGATATTTCATGGAAACTGAGATCCAAATCTAATATCTGACTACTATTCGGATTACTATCGCAGATATGCCTTTAATTTTTGACAAACCTTTTTTAATGTAAACCGATTTGAATTTATTAAAGACAAATCAAACACTTCCATATTTAATTTGATAAAATTCAAATAGTTAACCTTTAAAATAGTTATTTAAAGTTGATAAAAAAAAGTTGGATAAATGACCCTTAGTATCAAGTTCTGAAAGATTCCAAGTCCTGAACAACTACTATGAACCGATAAAATAGTTGATATAGTTCAAAATCAAGACTCTATTCATCACAAATGTTACATTGGTGCTTAACTTGTTTATGCACTGCATAAATTATGGTCATTAAAATGACACTGGGTTTCTCTTTCTCTTATGAAATCAAATTCTTTTGAATTGTTTACGGATTTTTCGTTCAAGTTTCATAATGACACTGAAATTAGCGCATGTCTTCTCCTACTTTCAGAATTATTCTGTGCTATTATTGCATATTCTACATGAGATAAGTAATTATTTTGTAGAATATTCTGACCTCATTTATTTTATTGGCCAAGATTTTCCTTTTTTAAAGCCCGAGTCCTGGACTATTTCCTAATTTACATGAATCTGAATATAAATATTTTTGAAAATATTGAACTTTTATTGATTTATACTTTGAATATCAGTTGTAATTGTTTGAAATACCATAATTTAACTTGTTTATCTGAAAATTCATCAAAATAAACAAATAATTATGCATAGTTAAACAGCACAACATTTATTAAATTTACTTAATATACAAAGGTAAAGTTTTAAAAATAAATTCTTGGAGTAAAACCAGTTTGAAAGTCAGTTTTGAGAAAATGTACTGAACTGAAGATCCAATATTAAGTTACCCAAATTTGAGTGACACAGTTTTGACCAGCACCAAATAATAATAATATTAATAATAATAACTTCATTATATTTATACACCAATGTCAGTTCAGCCGAAGCTGTTCTCCCACTGTGTTGGTGTTGTAATATATGCGCCACTATTTTAGGCAAGTTATTATTATTATGTAATTGGTCCGGATATATGTGATGATACGTGGAATTAATCTGAGTTAATTCACTATCCAGAGGACAGAGGAAAACCGGAGCGCTTGGAGAAAACTGCCGCCTCAAGTGTTTGAAGTGATCACAAAACCCATATGGCATAAATCAGAAAAATCTGAACAAAATTCGGTAATCAGGAGTCGCCAAATTGAAAGACGCTAGGGGCCAAATGAACTTTCGGTTAGGATAACCAAATCTCAAAATTTTCCATCTAGGAGGGATCAAGTACTTCTTTGGCTCCTTCTTTGGCTACCCCTGCTCTTAATATTTTTGGATTTATAAAATACCTAAACTGCCACTAATTTCTCTACTCTAATATTGGATAATTTATTCTTATTCTTGGTATAAATTCTTGCGGACAAGAGATTAGTTTGCACTGATTTCGGTAAAATATTTTTGAAAAAATCCTCTTAGGAATTAGGTTTTTAGGAATTTTTCACAAATTGTTAGGCAGGACTTTAGTATATGGGATAACGCTGTCAGTGCTGCGGCACATACAGGGTAGTTGCTTATGGAGAGGAGGGTTTACACACAAAATTTGGTTGGACTGAAATAAGTAGTTTAGGAGTTATTGAGACTTTTTTAAAAATATTAACCGAAAACTTTATATAGATTTCTATGGATTTCTGGAGACTGTTGTTATTTTAATAAACTTGAATATAACATAAAATAATATCCGATAAATTAATAAAAAAAAATTTAGTTTATTTTAGTTTTGTTTAGTTTTGATTAGGTTAGGATATGTTAGCATAAGTTAGGATAAGTTAGGATAGGTTAGGATAGGTTAGGTTAGGTTAGGATAAAATAGGATAAGTTAGGATAGGTTAGGATAGGTTAGGATAAGTTAGGATAAGTTAGGATAGGTTAGGATAAGTTAGGATAAGTTAGGATAAGTTAGGATAGGTTAGGATAAGTTAGGATAGGTTAGGATATGTTAGCATAAGTTAGGATAAGTTAGGATAGGTTAGGATAGGTTAGGATAAGTTAGGATAAGTTAGGATAAGTTAGGATAAGTTAGGATAAGTTAGGATAAGTTAGGATAGGTTAGCATAAGTTAGGATAAGTTAGGATAAGTTAGGATAAGTTAGGATAAAATAGGATAAGTTAGGATAAAATAGGATAAGTTAGGATAGGTTAGGATAAGTTAGGTTAGGTTAGGATAAAATAGGATAAGTTAGGATAAAATAGGATAAGTTAGGATAGGTTAAGATAAGTTAGGTTAGGTTAGGATAAAATAGGATAAGTTGGGATAGGTTAGGATAGGTTAGGATAAGTTTGGATAAGTTAGGATAGGTTAGGATAAGTTAGGATAGGTTAGGATATGTTAGCATAAGTTAGGATAAGTTAGGATAGG
>JAQIWP010002683.1:0-10327 GCA_034695525.1 Euzetes globulus
GTCTGGACACGGCCGCCCTCTACCTTGCTTCCAATTAGGATTTGACTTCCAGCAATGAATAATTGAGATTTAGTTATTAAACACTTTACATTTATTACACTTTACAATTTAGGATAAGAATACAAAATGTTAGACAAACTTAGATAAGATAGGTTTCTAAGGTTAACAAAAATATAAGTTTAAGAAGTAATCACATCTAAGACCTGAGCACTTCTGTGTTTAAAACAACTAAAACTACTCGTTATATAAGGAGTTTCATAGGAGCAGAAAGATCTAACCAATCAAATGAGAGATAATTTGATAGGCCTATAGTGAATATGTAAGCCATAGTAAGGATAGGCTATGAATACAAGATTATGACATAGAGAGGACATACTAAGTCATGACAGGAAATGTGTGGTCATGACATGGGTCACGACATCTGATGCTAACTAGTGAAAAAGAATAAATAGTTAAATCTACTTCACTCTATTCCCCTCACATTAAATGAAAACCTCCTTTAAACTTTACCTTTTATGTTACATTTTACATTATACATATTAAAAACTAAAATGTATCAAAAATTATTAAAAATAATTGAATTGTACAATTAATATATTATAAACATTTTGTTTCACTAGAGACAATAATAAAAATTGCATTTAAAATGATCTTTTGTTTTTTTACAGGTTATTAATGGATCAATATATTTGAATATGATATATGTCTTATTTTGTTTAAAATATGTAAGTTATAAGTCTTATTTATAATATTTATTTGAGGAACTTGTTATTTTTATTTATGAAAAGGTAACTTAAATTGTGCTTGTTATGATCTAATTTGTTCTTTTTTTTATAAATTTTCTATTAAAACAATTCAAATATCAATTAAGCTTGTTACCAATAATTTGGTGTTAATGCCCTCTAGGTTATAACAATCAAATCTCACATTTTTATTGCATCAATATTTAAACTGTACTGGTCACTCATTTTATGCTTTTGTTGTAAACAATAGATTTTTGGTAAGTTTCAAATGTTTCATATAATAATTAAATTTTTTTTAATAATTATTTATTCTTGCTAGGTTCTTTTTGTGACAAATTAAAGGTATTAACTTTTAAAACACTGTTTATAATTTATCAAGATTTTAAAATTTAGTTGAGAAGTAGTTTCAAATGAGTGAAAGTCAAGACGTAAGTGTCCTATTTTTTTCATCTTGATATTAATAATTTGTTTTTATTTCAAGGTGAATTTGAGTGAACAGGACAGTGCCTCAATGGCATCGGTTTTGTCACCTGGAAGAACTTCCACTCCAAACGATATGACACGAAGACAGCGCCAATGCGACCACATGGATGTCATGACTGTTCCAGGTCATGACCGTCAAACAATGAGTTCTGGGCAGAACAGTGGATCTTCCGATAGGGCATTATATTCTCCTGATCTCAAAGAGGAACAGGAGTTCACCAAAGTTATTTTGGAAAAGGCAGAAGAGTTTTTCACAACAAAACGAAGGCGTCTTGAGGTAAGTATTTCAAAAATACATATAATAATCAGCATTTAAAATTACCTTAATTAATTTGAATTTAGCAGTTATATTATTTTAATGTGAGTAATGTCAGTTTAGTAAATAAAAATATTAGTGATTTATAATGATAAATTGAGCTTATCAAAATAATACAAATACAATTAACCATGATTCCTTAATTGAGGACTTATTAACTTTAATATTTAGTTATAACCAAGAAATTTGAGCTTAATAACGTGTTTATCAGATTTGTTTGATTTTCAATGTGAAATTAAACATTCATGTCAAAAGAAAGTTATATAATTTGAATTTGATTATGTACTTGAGCTAAAAGTCTATATAATTATTTTTATAATTTTGATAAAAAATGTTAAATAATAAATGATTATTTATGAATGTGCTAGAGATCAGCAAGCACTATGACTGAAACAACGGCTTGTAAAGATTGTCCCGATCTAATGGATCAACTTAAATTGACGTCAGATCAATTAGACGAACGCATTGATCAATTACGTCAGACAGACAAGGATTTGTCCTTGGTCAAAGCAAAATTCGAGAATCAGAGCGCTGATTTAGAAAAAGCCAATACTAGTTTAAAGTTACGGCAGAGCCAAGTAGCAAATCTGGAGGTTGAGGTTGAAAGAACTTCAATCAGGGTCCAAAAATTAATAAAGGAAGGAGCGGAAAGGGAGGCTCATCATTCGACACAAATCGAGACCTTAAGAGAGGTTATTTCAAAAAGAGAAAACGAGAATAAAGACATCAGTGATGCACTTAACACATGTGTTCGCGAAAGGGACTTGGCCAGAAAAGAATTGAAGTTTATTAGGTAACATTTTTCAATAAATTACATTAAAATAATTAGCTTGCTTAAATTTTTTTTTATCTTTCATGTTCAATTATTTTAAGTACCCAAGTGGAGACATCAGTAAAAAGAGGGCTTAAAATTGGTATGGATTTGGAACAAGTCCAATCTGAAGAGACGTTCTAGTGGCGCCCTCTATATCAAATACATTGGTCACGGGAGCAGTCATGACTAAAGAACAAATGACTGTAAGACAAAGTCCGTCCAATGAATTTGAAGAAGACAACAATGCAAACGCAGAGGAAGTGTTGGAAGACAACAGACGAGAGGGCAGTCCTCGAAATAGACGAGATGTCAGCCCGGCTCTATCAACAGTCAGCACGGCCTCAACTGTTAGAAGTAAAGGGAATAAACCAAAGCTAACACAATATCCAGGAATTAGAGCCGAATTAATATTATTTCATAAGCAGGTAAGATTTTTGATTAGACATGTTAATTTAAATTAATATCATACACTAAACTTAAGTAATCATGTTAGCTATTTGGGATTATGTTATAATGGATAAACTTATATACTAACTAACTTGAAAGAAACATTTTAAAAGGATTATTTAAATAATTCATATAGGCATTTTTGATTAAGGTTTTTAAATAGTAAGAAATTATACAAGATAATTTAAAAAGATGAGTTTAGATATTTTACGATAAAATTAAATTTGTTTTATAAAATAATCAGCTTTTTAAGAATTTAATGATTATTTTTCATTATAGTTCTCTGCTGATTCGGTTAAAGGCCAGAAATATATTGTGCCCATGGAGGTTACAAATATAAAAGAAAGAGCTGATGACATGTGCAGAGGTGAACCACCTGGAAAGGAAGACATTTTTGAAGCTTATCAAAAAGCGTCATATATAGGGAGGTCATCTGGAACATTGCCTATTTATCACTTCAATTATTGGAGAAATGATTCTCCCGGGTGCCCTGCGTGTGGTACAAGGTTTGCGGCTAATAATCGACCGGCAAATTTGGCAGCTCATTCAAAAATTCCCCATTATATTTTGCCTGATTCTGAACAAGATAATCCCGTTCAAATCAGCATTGAATTGCACCCTCTCTCAAAACCGAAAAAGTAAAACTAAGAAGACAATAATTATTATTCTCTTAAAATTATTTCGAAATAATTTCATTTATCCAAAATTATTAATTATTACTAGTTAATAAATAGAATTTTTTTTTGTATTTCAATAAACATAAATTCAATTAAAATTTATAAACATCTGTATTTTCATCATGTTAATTTCAAAAGTGCTTATATATTTTAAAAAATCAGTTAATAATTATGGCATGTCTAGTATCATGTCATTTTTATGATCATGACTTGCACAAAGTCAGGACATTGTTATGGTCATGACATTTTTATTATCATGACATTTTAATGATCATGACCAAAAAAGGGTGATTACCAATAATTGAAATGACACTATGTTTGTATTAAAGTTGTAAATGGTCAGGATATAATCAATCAAAATAGCCATCATATTAAATTTGTCATGGCAAATAAATAAGTCACGATACCTTAAAATATTAGAGATTTTAATTAGGATTGCTAAAGATATTTACTTTACGTTAATTTAACTTTATGAAATAATGATAGCAATCAAATATTGTAAATATGATAATATTCCAAATTTATATATACATATATATCACGATAAATATTTTAATTTTTTGAAATTTTTGTTTTTCATGTTTTTTTTGTTATTTAATTTTTGTCAATTTTTTTTGGTATTTATCTTTTTAAACTTCTTTTATATTTCAATTAAATTATTTATAATTTAGACGATCTGGAGAATTTATGATTCTACCAGATTTTGTTCTTATTTGAGAATTGTTCCTTTCTGAAATTTCTTCATTTGAAGGATTAATAATTTCAATATTTTCACTGAACTTTACAGTTCTCATTTTGGATTTCTTGTTTAAGCTAATGGAAGGCGAAATATTATTTTCACTATCTGAAATTTCGTTGTCAACTACACTGTCATCCAAATTTTCATCATATTCATCTTTGAAAAGCTTAAGTCGAGACACATGTATAACTTCAGCTCTTTTAGCTTTATTGTTTTCAACTAAATAATTCACTGGCGATTTTATTTCACGAATTTTAAACGGTCCAAAATTCCTATGTAACAATTTTTCGGATAACCCAACTTTACGAACTGGGGTATAAACTAGTACTTTATCACCAACTTTAAATTTCTTGTCAAGTCTTGTTTGATCATAAGCACTTTTATTATCAACTTGTCTCTTAGTGATAAATTGTTTAGATAAATACCTTGCATCACTCATTCTTTGTTGAAAATCTCGTGCTGAATCAAATTGAAACGGTGTTGATAACACATTATCTATGGGCAATCTTGGTTCGCGTCCGAAAAGAAGGTAGAATGGGCTGTGTTTGGCGGATTGGTGAATGCTAATATTATATGCAAATGTTACATATGGAAGGGCTTTGTCCCAATTTCGCTGATCCGTATTACAATACATTGCGAGCATATTTGCCAATACATTATTGAAATTCTCGACGATACTATTACATTGGGGATGATAGGAACTTGTTCTTATATGTTTTGTTCCCATACACTCCAAGAATGCTTGTAGTAAATGTGAGACAAACTGTGATCCTTGATCAGTCAAAATTCTTTCACAGACACCATGAATCAACACAACTTTTTCAACAATAAAATTGGCAACAGTTTCTGCCTTTATGTCAGACAGTGCACCAGTTATTACGTAACGTGAACAATGATCGGTACAAACAATGATATATAAATTATTGTTTTCACTTTTAACAAATTTTCCGAGTAGGTCACAACCAATTGTGTGAAATGGAACAGTAGCTGTGTCCATCATTTGACCATATCCAAGGGGTTTTCCAGGAGCTTGTTTTTTTGTCTGGCAGTCCAGGCATCTGTTAACGTAGCGTTGAACTGACCTAAACATCTTTGGCCAATGGTATCGACATTGTAGTTTAGAAAAAGTTTTTGCGATGCCTAGATGACCTGCAGTTCTGTCATCATGGAGAGAAAAGAGGATTTCTTTTCTTAATTGTTTGGGCACAAGTAATTGATGCACTGTAGAGTTACCATTGTCCATTACTCGATATATTACATTGTCAATGATTTCATAATTTTTGCCGCCAATTCTGGAATTTTGGGATTTCACTTTAGTCAATATGTCCTGACACCAAGGGTCATTACTTTGAAGATCACATAAATCGATTTGTGAGTTGTTGAGCATTGGAAATTTATTCTCATCTTCTTCTGAAGAATCTGGAAGAGGTGAGCGTGATAATGCATCAGCGTCAAGATGAGCTGACCCTTTTTTATAAACAATTGTAAAATCAAATTCGGCTAATCTTAAACTCCAACGACATAATCGAGCACTTGGATTTTTAACTTTCATTAGCCAACACAAGGAGTGATGGTCTGTCACGACATCGAAATGTTTGCCTAATAAGTAATGGCGACTACGGGTAACACTCCAAACAACACTGAGACATTCTAATTCTGTCACGGCATAATTAATTTCACTTTGGCTAAGAGATCGGCTGCCATAACGGAACGGGTGCTCTTGACCGTTAATAACATGACATAAAACATAACCAATACCAGAGTAACTTGCATCTGTATGCAATCTAACAGGTTTTGTATTATCAAAATGTACTAATATTGGTGCTGAACATAATTTATGCTTTAGTTCAATGAAAGCAGCTTCTTCTCTTTCTGTCCAAACATAAGTAGTAGTCTTTCGTAAAAGAAAATGCAAAGGTTCGGCAATCATTGCAAAGTTATTAATTGCGTCTCTATAATAGCCTGAACATCCCAAAAATCGTTTCAAAGTTTTCTTGTCTTTAGGTGCTATAAAACATTCGATGGCTGCTACCTTTGCAGGGTCGGGATATGTCCCCTCAGCGGAGACTATCCAAACCAAATATTTTATTTCTTTTAAACAGAAAAAACATTTTGTTGGTTGTAACCGCAAATTTGCTACACGTATTGCATCAAATACTTTAGTTAATCTTTCGATATGCTCATCTAAATTTTGAGAAAAAACGATCAAATCATCCAGATAAGCAACACAAATTGTGTAACGTAAACCAGCCAACATTTTGTCAATCATTCTCTGATGAGTTTCAGGTGCTGTACATAGGCCAAAAGCCATAACCTCCCATTCGTATAAGCCAAATGGAGTAATGAATGCTGTTTTTTCAATATCCTCTTTATCCATCGGAATTTGATGATAACCAGACGCCATATCTAATGCGCTGAATAATTCTGATCCGTTGAATGCATTTAATAAGTCATCAATTCTTGGAATCGGATACGAATCTCTCTTGGTTATGTTATTCAGGGAACGAAAATCTATACAACATCTTAGTTTATTATTAGGTTTCTTCACAAGCACAACTGGGGATGCAAATGGGCTATTTGACTCTCTAATCAAGCCTGCATCCAACATTTCATCAATTTGTTTTTTCATTTCTTGCCGTTCAAAATGAGAGGTTCGATATGGACCTTTTTGAATTGGGATTGTGCCGTCTGTTTTAATTTTATGGGCTATTAGGTTAGTTCTTGTTAGTTCTTTCATTGAGAAAGCAAATAAATCTCTATTATAAATGAGAAATTCTAAAAGTTTATTTCGATCTGGGTTTGTTAAGTTTTCATTAATATTAAAACTAAAAGGATTGTCATGATCTGAAACTTCTTCGGTATATGATAAATTTTTATTTTCTAATTTTTGTGTCATGGCAAAATCATTGTTTATTGTTTTATCTAATTCAGTCTCTTTTGTCATGACTTCATTTTTCACTGTCGCATTTGTCATGACTTCTTTCGTCATTGCTTCAATCGTCATGACTTTATTTGTCTTGACTTCATCAGTCATGACTTCATTAGCCATGACTTCATTTGTCTTGACTTTATTTATCATTTTATTAGAGTTTATATTGGAATCAATTATGCAATTGTTAATTTCATTGTTCTGAAATTCATAAAAATTGCCCAGGCAAATATTCTTTCTCAGATAAATATCAAATTCATTAGAATTTATGACAAGTATTCTGGGAAACATTAGATTATCATAGTTTATTATAGCACTATGGATTAAAAGAAATGATTCTCTACCTTTTACAATTGATTTGGGTTCGAACATAAATTCTTTTGGTATTATTGATTTTGAAATAACTTCTACCCATTTTACACTATTTGGTTTAATAATATGGTTGTCTTTTAAACTCAATTTATTATCGGATTCTTCTTTTAAACAATTTGTTAGATAAAATGAGAATTCATCAAGTAGGTTAAAGTCAGTTGGTTTTATAACTTCGAAATCTATGTTAATTTTAGAAATTTTACAGAAATCAAGACCCAATAATAGTTTGAAAGGTAGGTTTTCATAGATTAGAACTTGTAAAATGACTGTTTTGTTGTCGAAAGATATATTTAAAATAGAGCTTCCAATTGGAACCATAGAAGTTCCATTAGCTAAGCGAAAAATAGGCTTGATACAAGAATTCAAATCTACATTTGAAATGATTTTTAACAAAGTTTTATTCATTAAGGATACAGACGAGCCTGTATCCAGAATCATAGAAATAGGATGCCCATTGGCAAAGCCATCAATGGTGAGTAATTTAGAAGAAAGTTGTAAGAAAAGGCATTGATCTGTGGCGACGGATTTACGAGCGGCCGCCGCCTCTATTCGTTTCCCAATTTGAATTCTTCCAAATTATCCTTCTTTTCAGAAGGATTTATCAGCGGTTTTGAATAATCAGTTCTAGGCTTTGGACCTTGAGGACAGGACGTAAAATGATGTCCTAGCAATCGGCAATTCCAACAAATTGGTCTTCCATCCACGGTTCGAGTAAAACGCGAGTTACCTCTAAATCCGTTTCTTGAAATGTAACCTCTCCTATTTCTGGAGTCATTTTCTCTCTCAATCAATATTTTATTCATAAGTGAACACAATTCTCCTATACGGTTCTCCGCTTTCTTTGCGGGTTGGTTGTCTTCGGCATTTTCAACTACTTTGCCATTTTTCGAACTTTCTCTAATGGCGGAACTTGCTGCGCTATCACTCATTAACAACAGGTTATAGCCTGGTCTCTGATTTGATAGAACGCTTGCCTCTTCAATACTACGCAGTTTATTCAATAAATCCGCGCAATCTTTCGGTTCTAAAACAAGAACCTTTTCTAACATACCTGACTTAAGACCTCTCATTACGTGGGTGAGTTTCTCTGTCCCACTCATACTGGGATTCATTTAATGACATAATCTGAGCATATCATATTGATATGTCGCGACCGGTTCATTCAAACCTTGCATTCGGCAGATTAGCGCTGATTGGTTCAAAGACCTAAAATTCTTCGGACGAAACGCGTTCCTTAAACCCTCTAATACTTGGTCAGCCGAGATAGTGTTTAATGAACCCTCAGACTCTTTGTTTGAGCGGACATAATCTCGATACCACAATTCGGCGGTATCTTTAAAGTAAACTAGAAGTCTTCGCTTCTGTAATCTATTATCCCAGTTATTGCATATTGCAATATGTTTGAAATGTTCAATCCATTCATCAACGTCGTCCGACCCATCAAAACTTCTAGGGTGAACAGAACCAACAGTAATCATAGACTTGACTTCAGGATATTCTTCCTTATTCAAAGTCTCAATTTTACTTTTCAATTGCGTCACCTCTGCTGATGCGATATCATCAGCAGGCTTCTTTGAGTTTAAAATTCGGCTACCTTGACCATTAACCTTTGCTACTGAAATGTTTTCTGTATTTACTGATATTTCAGCATCAGTCATGACAGAATTTGCCACATCTCTTTGCGTCCTGACCATTTGTGTCATGACATCATTATTTTCGCCATTTGCCGCATTTTTGCGGTTAGTGCTTTGACGCTGCATGTCAGTTAATATAGCGTTAGATGTGACATTAACACCACTGTATAAATCTTTACTGGAAACACATGGCTCGGAATCGCTATCCGTTGTGGTTACTTTTTGAGCGTTTAATCTATTTGATCTACGTTTTAATTGCTTTCTTGGCATTTTTCTTGTAAAACTATCTTTTTATTGCCCAAAAACCGGATTTGCTAAAGATTTATATGCAAATAAATATTTGTGTAATGTTTTATTTTGACAGATTTTTAAAAATAATTGCACTTTTAATGGATTTTTACTCTAATTTCAGTGTTTATGTGGGCGCTTTGTTCCTTTATTTCAACATAAGTTTGACCACATGTTGGATTAATCCTCAAACGTTGATAGGAACTTTGTCGTAAAGCAATAAACTAGGGATTATAATGTAATAAATTTTGTCTTAAATTGTTAAAACAGCTCCCAACATATGAAAAGAAATTGCCCATTAAAATATTCTTTAAAAATTTATTGTGGGAACTTTGCAGTTTTGTTTAGAATGAGTAATATTTTATTGTGAGGATTTCGCAACAAATGTCAATAGCAATAGCAATGCAAAGACCAGCCACGCTATCTTTGAAATATTCAACATTAAAATTTTCAATCCAAAATCTAAGTAACTTTTCAAAACTTCCAATTAACTTCATTTTTTAATGCAAAAGTAGAAACAGTTTAGTGATGATAATAAAACTACTGAAATCATAAGAATTAAACACAAATACATTTAGTATTTCGCTTGGCAAATATTGAGGTAATGAAATCAGTATTGATTTCAATTAAAATCTTTACCCTTGAGCCTACACCATATAGAGTGTTACGGTCATAGATGTTAGCGTTTAAAAGTTTTAATATAAAGGTGCCATTCAATGTAATGCGTTTCTCATACTTACCAACTGGACCAATCCTTGGACAGACTTTACTTTACCTTGCTTACAGGCCCCTGCCCTGACTATTGACGGTCTGGACACGGCCGCCCTCTACCTTGCTTCCAATTAGGATTTGACTTCCAGCAATGAATAATTGAGATTTAGTTAT
>JAQIWP010002684.1:0-10323 GCA_034695525.1 Euzetes globulus
GGCTATTAGGCCCAGTCACGATAGGGGCCAATGGGTGACGCAGCAAATAGGTAAGTGAAAAAGGGTTAATTTTGAATAATTAAAAATATTAATGAAATTCTTTATTGAAAGTGACAGTGAGAGAAGAGAGAGATAGAGGGAGAGGATTATTTATTTTTTATAATTACTTTTAGATGGTGTCGTCGGGAAAGTGGCCAAAAGTAGCCGACAAAAACTAGTTTTAAAATAAAAACACTCTAAAAAAAGAAGTGCACTAATGAAAGGCTGTGGCAGATATGCTGTGCTTAGAATTAACGCATACTGCCACCGCAGGCCAATAAGACTTTGTTTACATCAACTTGTTATCTAATTGATAACGGGTTGATTAACCATAACAATATATATAATGGACACGAATGGTTTGGAGAAGGTGTTCATTATAGAGGAATTTTCATTATAAAGGACATTTTATTCAAAACATATAAAAATAAAGGTTTTATCAATTAAAGCACATTAAAATATTAGAGGACAGAATCGAGAGTTGAAATGTATTGAAATATTTTGCAATGGTTTCATAATTTGAGGGATAAAATCGAGTGAAGGACAGAATCGAGACATTTTATCATTAATCACTATTGGAATGGCTTTTGGTTTTTCTATTTGGGGGACAAAATAGTGAGAGGGACAGAATAGAGTGGGACAGAATAGAAAATCGAGAGTCGACTGTATATGGAAAACAGGCATTGCTTTTCAATTGATATCCATTAAAAAGGTAAATTTATAACATTATTTAGAATGGCATAACTACCCCTCTCTCCCCAAAGGCTCCAAAATAAAGTCCGAAAAAGTGTGGCCTCAAAATACTGCAAATTTCTACGAATTTATACAAATGAGTCATTGAATAAAAATAATTTTAATTTATAAATCGATATCAATATTTAATTTATTTAAAATCTAATTCTAAAAGGGAAGGAATGCCATTCAATTGATATAATGGGTCATTCGCGTCGATGGAAAGTCTTGTTTGAAAGGTTTGGATGCTTTGGTGACCATAAACTGGTAATAAGGGATACGATATTTCAATATTGACTGATATAATAAATTAAAACTTATGATAAGAATAATCAAAAATATTTGCTGAATTTGAATTCATATAATTAATCAACAAATTCTATAAAGTTATAAATAGATTAAAAATTTAACAAGCTTAAAAATAGTACACAAATATTCTTAATGAGAGTTTGTTTGTCTGAATTTGAGGCCTCGTCTCTCAATTGGATTCAACGCATCTGAGAACTGAGAAAATGGTTTCGGAATATTCGGCAAATCGTCGACTATATGTTGAATGTCTTCATTCGAAATGGTTTTCAAATGATTTAATGACTCCTCGAATATTGATTTATATTCATTTCGTTCGCTTTCAGACAAACTGAGCAGTTGTTTAAAGTTTTCCTTTAAATTGAAACAAAAGTAATTAAGAGTTAATTTAAAGTAAATAATTGCGATTAACTTTTTGCAGACACAAAACTATAAACGCTTTATAGAAGAAAATTAATTTATAGTTTTGTGTCGACTCAAATCTTTTTCAAAGGCATTTGATTTCAATATTCAGTACATATGATTGATATCAAAGTTATTCGACGATAAGTTTCAAGTTATAACTCATAAATCAATTGACTTTTTGGTTGAACAGAACTGATATATCGTGAGTTCAATAACCAAATCAAATGAATGGCAAATAGCTGTCATATGACTTAATCGATTGCAACAAATATCGAACAATTTTCGTTAAATATAGATAATACAGAACAGAATAGACAAATCACTTAACATTTGAAACATTATTGTCTCTGAAAATGTTTGTTAGGTATTTGAGTAATGAAAATGTCTTACTTGGGATCCGTCGTAATTCAAAACTCCGACACAACTGACGTAACCCTTCTTTTTGGTGGTAAAGCCCAGAAGTCGTCGGTTTAGAGCAAATATTATCGGAATTCCGTTAATTTGACAAATTGTCATAAGATTTGAGAGATAATCGTCGAGACCTCCTCTGCTTTCAATCTTTTCGATGTCCGGTGCAATGACTAAGAGCTTAGTTTTGTTTATTTTTGCATATTTTGTCACTTCTTTAAAACCAAAACACAAACGTTTTTTAACTTTAGCTTTGATCGGATCTCTTGAATACATTCTGTCCTGAAATAAGACTAAATCAGACAATAAGGCGATCACTAATTGGTCGATAGTTGACGTCAATCGTTGGCCGCAATATTCGCGATAAGTCTTGTTATGAAGTAATGTCTTATTTAGTTCTTCTAAACTCACATTTTGTTCCCAATTTTGAGTTTCATTCTTCAAAGTTCTCTCATTTTTCTCAGTTATTATAATCTTTTTAAGAGTCGTCGGCTTTTTTGGTTTTGGAGTTTCTCTCTCTTTTCCCCTTTTTCTGGTCGGCGCCGAAGAGTCCAGTGAATTGTGAGCCACTGAGGTTTCAGGGATTCGCCATTTCTTATTCCTCTTATCCTTCATATTCTTTTTAGAACTGCTTTCGATTATTAGTTTTTCGACAATAAACTGCTCCAGAGTTAGAACAGAAGGTTTACTCTTATTATCTGTTTTTTTCCTCTGATTAGTCTTTGAAGTGGAAGCAGTTGTCATCTGTTTGATATCCACTGAAGAGTTTGTTACCACTTTGTCCAGCATTTCATTCTTAGGCTCACTCTTAGGAACGTTCTTAGGTTCAAATGGTGGCGCCGTTGGGTTCAGATTAGTCCAGTCCTGGAAGTAAAGCATATCATATATTCCTATGTCAGACACAGAAGTCCTATCAATTATCTCTGCAAATACTTAGAGGGATAGCCTCTAAGGCTATGTAAAGATTTGTCACATTTGAGTGAATGGTTGAGTACTTACTAAAGGACCGACTCTTAACATTGCGATCGACTCTAAATTGGTTTGAATTGTGAGGAAATCCGTTCGAATCAACAATTATTTCAAACGAATAAACGATTTTAAATACTTTCCATTCATTAATCAATAAAACAGATTTAATTACAAAAACATCCATAACTTACGTCAAACAAATGTTTTGTACCCTTTGAATGCATTTAAATGCATAAATAGGAATGATTTAAACACAAAATTTATTTTCGTTGAATTCTTTCTTTCAATTATTGTTGACATAAGTTATGAATAGTTTTATTTGTTTATTAAATGATGTAAACAAAGCAATGCTTTGAATAATTGGTTAAAGTGTCAACTCATGAGTGATGTCTATGTTTGCCATTCAATCGTTTTTGAAACTTAAGCTTAGGCTTAGTTTCAGAAGATATGTTGTCATTTCTGAGCGTCATCTCAGAGGTCGCACCAAATCTGAATTTATTAGTGATTCAAAAGAAATGAGACCAAAGTTCGAAGAAGAACTCTATGACCACGAGTTAGATCTTAAGTCTAATCAATTCGATAGAAAAGACCAATCGTTTGAACAACATTTCTATGATTCTCGAAGAAATTCGTCTTTTGATAAGTTTGAAAGAGCAAAACATGGCGTCAATGACCGACACAATCATCAAAATTACAATCAAAGGGAGAGGTTTGGGTCTCATAACAGAAATGCAATGAAATATGGAATGAATGACAATTATGACAACTCTTCCGATAAGTTTCGTCATTTCAAACAAAACAATTACAAAAACTTTGATCGCAACGACTATTTCGAGAATCGATCGCAAAGACCCGAAAGATTTGATAACAGAAATCGATATAATGAGAGAAAACAATCAGAAGAATATCAAAACTTCAAATACAGAAATCAAATCAATGAATTCGGTGGAGAAGATAATGCCATCTATAATGTTGACAAACAGTTCGACTTCGATGGTCAGAGACCGCGTTTCAGCCGTTTTCGAGAAAATGAATTCAAAGAACAGAAAAAATTGAAACGAATGCAGAGATTTGAAAACAATTCGGTCGAAAATAATTCAATTTTAAATGACATCGAAAACACAGGAGAAGAGCAAACAGAAGAAGATTCAAAGGAAACCAAAGCGAAGATTCCCCTTCCTTTCAAAGTGACGGCAGATAATCGGTTTGAAGTCCTCAACCAAATAGTAACCCCATTACATCTGAAGCCATACAATATTCAACTGAGCATTAAATATCGAAATCAAATGGATACATTAAGAAAATTGGGGAACAAGTTGAAGCTGGCCAACTGCCCAGTTGTTTGTGACTCCAAAGGCCTTCCCTGTCCTCTCGAATTAGTCAAACCCTCCCCTATAACAGAGCGCTACAGAAATAAGGATGAGTTCAGTATTTGGCCGGGAGTCGATGGGTTCAATAAAACACTGGGCTTCTTCATTGGTCAGCCCTCAATACATGAGAACGTGGTTTGTGTAGAACCGGATCACATAATAGTCAGCAGAGAATCCCATTTAAGTGTCGCCAAAAAGTTTCAGAATTATTTGAAAGACATTTCTCCGTACGACTCGTGTCAGAACTATGGCGAAGGCGGCCATTGGAGGCGCTTCCATATTCGGTCGAACAGTAGTGGTCAGCACATGATCTCGGCTATTATGCATCCCCAACAACTCAGTCAACAGGAATTGGACGAAGAAATGCAAAGACTTCGTGACTACTTTGAAGGAGACGAACGCATCGCTTCCATGTATTTCCAGGCGGCCCAACACACTCGACTTAGCAATGAAAGGCAGCCTTACGTTCATCTTTTCGGCCATAAAACTATAACTGAAACCCTTTCGGATAAGATATTTAAAGTTTCTGTCGACTCATTCTTCCAAATCAATAGCAGTGCCGCTGAAGTCTTATATCGAAATGTAATATCAGAACTGAATTGTTCCCGAAATACGACAGTTTTGGATATCTGTTGCGGAACGGGTACTTTGGCAACACTTATAGCGCCTAACGTTTGTCGCGTCATTGGAATCGATTCGTCAGTTTCTGCTATTAATGACGCGCAAAAAAACGCTGCTCTAAACGGTGTGACGAACGCCACTTTTATTACCGGTCCTGTCGAACAAAAATTGCCGCAACTGATGGACGACTTATACTCAAAAGATATCGTCGTTGTGGCCAACCCTACCAGAGCTGGTCTACACTCGAGTGTAGTCAATGCTTTGCGAGAATTTAATTTTATTAGAAAAGTAGTTTATGTTTCGTGTAAACCGGAGGGCAATGCCTTCAAGAATTTCGTGCACCTGTGTGTGCCCGCAAACAAACAAAACCGACATTTGGGCTCCGCTTTCGTACCAACAAATGCTATTCCCGTCGATTTGTTTCCGCACACAAATCATTGCGAACTAATCCTCACTTTCGAGAGGTTTTAGATTTTTTAAAAATAAGTAATTAGTAATAAAATGTCTTCAAAATGATTGGTTAATCAGTAAATTGGTAAACAATTCATAAGTTTTCAAACATTCAATTAAAGTAATCATTTGATAAGAGGCCCAAAAAATTATATTTATTTGTAATATTTATTCTTTGAGTTAATGTCTGAATGTCTTCAGAAATGTGTCGAAGCGCTGGAAGTGGTCTATTCGTTGTCCAGTTTCAATTAGTTGATTCATTTGTTGGTCACTGATTTCAATTTGTTTTCCATCAAAACAATTCCCATTATTTGGATTCTTATCAGTGAATGCATTAGCGATTCGTTGAAATTTCGGAAACAATTCCTCTAAACCATCACTTCTTTGATTTATTAGTTCCAAATCTTTGTTCTCGACTTCTATTTTATTATCCTTTTTGTCCAAACTTTTAATTTTTGAGTTAATTTCATTCAATTTTGACTCAATTTCTAATTCATTAACCGTTTGATTCTTAGAGATTCTGTTAAAAAATGAATTAAATTAAAATGAGTAAGGAATGACAGTTAAAATAATGGCTCATTTTTAGCCAAGTTTGCAAGTTTATAATTTTATCTTGACGAGTCTAAGAGCCCCTTGCACTGCACCGACCCCTTGGCCCAATTAAATCTGTTAATAAACTCAATTTAAATGGAATGTCCTTATTTTGGGGGTAATTCTGGAATGGGTTCGGTATCTGTCACTGGACTTGCCTTAAAGGCAGACATCAATCTAATTGTCTTCTAATACTTGAAGTCAAGTAGTGTTTACTTTTTCAATTCAGTCACCGAATGAGTCCATTTTGAGAAATGAAGACTTGATTTCAATAGTTGCAGGTCTTCATCAATACATTTTGTCATTTGTCTGATTCGTGTCGTCCTATCACTCAAATCGATAAAAGCATTTGTTTTGTTTCCACTTTTCAATGAATTAGACTTCGAAGACATCCTTTGATTTTTGTATTCCTCTTAAACAAGAAACAGCTGATCTGTATTTTAGCGCTCAATAAGTGACTAATTGAGTGAATATATAACTGCGGTCACAATGCAAGGTCAGTTATTCAGTCTTCCCTCTGAACATTCAATTAGAAAAGTATGTCCGTTTGAAGTACTCTTTTTATGATTTTAGTTGTATTAGAAGCCAAATACTCTGCTTTAAAAGTACGGTTCACTCATTTACTTTATACTTATTTTCCACACTAAACAACTTATTCCTTCAACAAAATATTTTCTAAATTTGAACACAAAATTACTGGTCTATTGTTGAATATAGTAAACTATATTTTGGTTGATCACAAACGATGTACTTTTATATAAAATCTTTGAAAATATGATTTCATCTTTAATTGAAAGTAGTTTCAAAATTTTGTTTAATTATGTTATAGTAAACTGATATTAATTATATGATATTAAAAAATTGGTTGTAATGGTGTTGAAATAAAAGCAAGCATGTTTTTATTTTAAATGACAGGAGGGGTTAAAATAGGGGGTGATTTGAATGTTAGTGAACAACAAATAAGAGCTTTGTTTAAATTTTATTTCAATATTTGAGTAGTTTTTTTAGTTTTTAATTGATTTATGATTTAGTAACTGATTTGATAAACAAATGAACGATTCGTTAGTCTTCGAGATATCGTCACTGAGATCGTTGTCGATGTGCAATGTCTGGAAGCGTCCAAATCACGTGTTGTTCCAAACGGCGAATGTCTTTCTTTTAATGGCATATTTGTCCACAAATAGCATTTACGGTGTATTATATTTGAGGTCGTGTTTAGCGGTCGGTTCCCTCTTCTTGTCGTTGTGGGGTTGGATAGTATTGTGCGAATCAGATCTTATTATTTGGAATGTGATCTTCACTGCAATCAATGCCTTTCACATCATTGCAATCGTTTGGAAATTACATCCATTTATTAGGTTTTGACCACATTTCGTGTCAAACGATATTAAGAACGGATCTATTGATAGGTTTCCACACGACGTCGAAATGGTTTACAGGAATCTGTTTAAACCTCTGAGAGTTTCGCGAAAAGCCTTCAGAACCATATACTTCTGTACGCGTGAAATACAAACTCTTAAGCCCAACGACATCTACGCCATTGAAGGCAAGACTCGAGTCGATAGACTAACACTTCTCTTGTCTGGCAGAGTATCTGTCAGTCGTGGCGGACAAACCCTCCATATAATAGATAGTCACCAATTCTTGGATTCTCCCGAATGGTTTGGTGTCGGTTCTCACGAGACATATCAGGTCTCAATAGTGGCGTTAGAAGAATCTCGTCTTCTGGTTTGGAATAGAGATAAACTGAAGCTTTCCATCTCTAATCAGCCATATCTTCAGACAATTCTCGACAGCATTCTCGGCAAAGATGTCGTCAAAAAATTACTTTTGGTCTCAGATTCAGTTGGAAACCAACAGTCAGGTGCTGGCGAACAAACAAAACTAATTGTTCCAACTCATAGAGCAATGGATCAGTTGATAAAAAGAAGTCCAATCAATGGAATTGGTATTTAAATGAATCGATTCAACTGATTGTTAAATAATTGATTCTTTTATAGATCCAAACGTCAATTGTTTTTGGAATTTATCTCGAATTTCAGAATCTGATGCCGAGACCTGTGTCTAGACCTGTGTCTGACATCTATAGCTCTTGTATTTGAAAATGAAACACTTGTTATATTTAATCACTAATTCAATGCATTTATCATTCATTTAGTTATTTATAGTAAATCAACTTTAATCAAGAATCAATTTTTTTAATAACTAAAACTAATTAACGAATATTTTTAAATATAATTAAAAAGACTTTATTTTATTTTTACAAATTATTTAAAAAGAGTTGAGAGAAAATTAGTGAATTTAGTGTCGAATCAAATAAAAGGACAAAATTGCGAATAAATTTACCGTTTATTTAATGCCAAATAAAATTAATATTTAGACTGGCTTCTTTAATCTTTAGTATAAAATAACCATTTAATCACGAGTTCACTCAAACAAATGTCAACTTCATTAATGACCAAACTTTGAAACCAGTGATTTGTAGCCACTCTTTTGTCGGGATGACAGTTGGCGGACACCCCTCATTATAGATTGGACCAAAAGAGGGTAAACCAGGATTCTTATGTTTTAACATTTTTGTCAATAAAGTTTTATTCGTTTTAAAATGCATTACATTTTATATTCAATTGATCTTACATTAGATATTTTCAGTTTAAATTGTTTCCCATTTAATTTTGCTATTTATATATAGAATTTAAAAATATTATTCTAAAAGCAGTTTAATTATATAAATTTTTATTCTTGATTAAATTCTATTTCGAATTTAGTGACAGAATTTCCAGGACAATTTTTAAACTGAGAATTTAAGCGGTTTATTAAATTTTCAATCAATTCGATGAACTGATAGACTTTCAAAATTATATTCATTATAATATGAAAATATATTGGATTTTACAAATAATTAGAGGGAAAGAAATGGTCTTCAATGGAATCATTTTCGGCCACAGCAATGACGGCGACGTACGAAACAACAGGGACGCGGTCTATAGTACCGGATAACTCGACGGGCACAGCATCTTCTAACTGGTCGGTAACCACAACATGGAATCGTCTCAACGATCTCGATATCACTTATTAATGCAATACTCAGTAATAAAGTCAAACATAATATTCGAGTTTTCATTGCGAACGATATTATAGTTTGAAGACTTTGTTCGAAATCCTAGAATCAATTGATTGTTCCCTTCTATATATACTCTAAAATACAATAATCCTTCAAATTCTAATTTTTGGGAAAACCAAAACCTTTATTTCTTACTTTTCATATTCAAAGGTGAGCATGAACATTCAAGACAAATTCTTACCGTAAAATTTTATTCAATAGATTTCTTAAGATTTTAAGACTTAGTTATTATTTAGCTTTCATGTGAGGTCTCTCCTCAGCATCAGTTACATTGTATGCATTCATGGAAATTCAAATTGAAATCTATTATTTTGTCAAAAGTTTAGGGAATTCCTTAAAAAGAATGAATAAGATTTTTGCTATTGTCTATAGCCAAGGCCTATGGGACACTTTTATAACAGAGATGGCTAATAGAGGGCTGTATTTCGTTCCCCCCCCCGTAGAATGAAAATAACACCTCCCCTTCCCCGTCGAAAGAAGCAAGCGGGCATTTTTTTTTGGCAAATTTTAAGGTTTTTTTTCATTAATGTCGGCCAAAAATTAGACATTTTTACAAATGGCTGCCAAAAATTCGTCATTTTGTTCTTTATTTAAGGGAATTTAGCCTTTAAACTTGCAGAATAGCACAATTAAGTTAATTTAGCCTTAAAAGCAACGGAATTATTTTAGGAGATAATGACCAGACAAATAATAATCTAGGTACCCAGTAGCAGGCTAGGCAATTTCAAAGGAGTCTCATATTGTTCAAAATAACATTAAGTATCTAGAACATGTAAAACCTGCTGGCCATTTGAAAAAATTCCCTCGTAAGTCCAATTATAGTTTCTTGGATTATTCTTCAATTTTAACCTTTGAATATGTTCTAAATTTCAAAGGTCCCATGATCAAAATTTATGGATATGGTGTGTATAAAAAAAATATCGATATGTAACTGAAAAATTATAAGTTATAATGATTTTTAACGAATCAAATTATCTTTTATTGTTTAACTACATTTACATCCCTGTGTTTAGAATTAAATATTTTTTTAAATGAAAATAAGTTGAAACAAATGAATTAAATGTTTAACGAAAATAATATGTATATGAAATTATTTAAAATCATGAAAAATTACTCTATAAAATCCTTGTTCTTTAAACTTAACGCTATCCTAATTTCTTCCCATAAACTTAACATGGTTTCTCCCCATAGACTTAGGCTATAGGGAGAGAATGACAAAACTATGTGCTACATACACTTAAACCTCCAATATGTGAACACCTCTTATATGTGAAAACCTCTAATATATGAACGGAAACTCTGGTCCCG
>JAQIWP010002685.1:0-10318 GCA_034695525.1 Euzetes globulus
TGTAATAAAACAAATATTCAAAATAACGAATAATGGGATTATTTGAATATGTAAGCCAGATACATTCAGATCTACTCAGTTCTAATTCAGACTTAATTTAAATACTTTCACATCATTTCAAAAGTATAAAAATTCTATTCACAAAAGTTATAGTTTTATAAATCATTGAAAATATCAAATGAAAAGAACAACAGTTTTATATCAGACAACAAATATTCAGAAATTGATAACTTCTTATGAGAAAAGAATGTAATCAAAATCAGTTTAATGGTTAAGTAGTTTTAATTAATTGGTGTTATTTTCATGTAATTGATAAATAATCGAATTGAAAGAATCCATGTTAATTGAGTTGTCGAACTTATTTGATATATTTGTAAATCACTTGTAGATCAGTTCACTAATAGTATACCGAATATTACATCATTTGGTCTCTGTTTCACTGTTTTGGTGAACTTTTTAATTAAATGCGAGTATTAAATAAATTTCAATTATAATAAAAGTTACTCTAAATGACTGATTGACTCGATTTAAACGTTTAAATCAATTGAAGTTAAATTATTTCCGATAATATTTTACTAATTATGTGAATATAATCTAATGATAAACTGGATGCTTTTGTCACTTTTATCTGTTTACTATAATTACTCTTTATTTTTTCAATAACCAAATGTTTGTAATTTTGGAAAAATGTCAAATGAATAGCAAAACAAAATGTTCACAAATGTTCTAATATTTTCTATAACATCAAAATTAAGTCATTTATTACAACTTATATTAAACTTAATATTCCTTTAATTTTATCGGTCGATAAAACAGGTATTAATAGTCAAATGGTTGGCACATAATCTCAAAAGTGATAATTATTGGAAGATATGTATAATTAGTATCAATATATTAAATATTCATTACTTTCTGCCCAACTGTCTGTCTGTCTCACAGTTTTGGCTGAGATTCGTATAAATTGTTTATTTATTTTGAGTTTTGCGAATACTGTGTCGCAGTTCAGACATTGGCTTCAGATTTACACTTTCCTTTGAATTGTCTCCTCTGGAATCTCCGCATACGATCAGCCCATTCCTCCTTCCAATCGATAACAATACTTCTTCTGTCAGCGATCAGACCTGAGGGCTGAGTCTCTCTTTCATCGTTACCTAAATAGAAAATAATGTTTTTATACACTACTTATTCGATAAATAAAAAAGTACAAAAAAATGAATGAAAATTACCAAGAATAAGATAAGTGTGTTTGACTCTAATCTTAGGACACTTGCAAGCCAGGTCGTCCAGCGGCACCCAAAGGAATTCCTGGCCGCGTCTGAGTTTAGTAGTGGAGTGCTTATAAATTTGGTTGACTTGAATTGCGAACCGAATCCAATCGCCGACAGTCTCTCTCGACACAACATTCGCCTGAATTGCTGGCAAATAATACAAAGAAATGTTAGTTATTTGTCTGTTAGCTTCAATTGCAGGTTGACTTTCGTAGTGTATATTACTTTTGGATTGCATTTTCAGATCGCATGCCTTCGCGATAACAGAAAATAATGGTTTATATAAAAAGCGAATAATTCAATACCATTAGAATCCGCAATACTATTGCCATCACTTCTACTCTATTTGTAGACTTGTTTATAGTCAGAGCTCTAATAAAACGAAAACTCGAAGAATTCGAGACAATATATTTTTATGGACACATTTCGTCACTCACACCATAATTGTGAACATTAAATGTGAAATACTATAAATGGGACCCAAATAAAAGCCAAACTTAATTATGTTATTCGAAAAATTACTTAAAAATTTAAAAATCTTTGAGTTAAGTAACGAAATCAAAATCTAAGCCATGACTGAAATATAACTAACACTGAGTTTAGTGAACATCAAAAAGCAATTTTACCGTTAGTTTTGTCTGTTTTCTTGAGATAATATAAGTCGTACACCAGAGAGACAAAGGAATATGTGTTGCCATAAATTTTAATGAATAGCCTAGAATTGGTTCTAAACTTTTCAGATCATAATTGTCTCGAATAATGATAGCGAAATGAGTCAACCCTTTGCTTAATGTTATTGGTGCTGAGCTCAGACTTATTTGCCTCATAACGACTACATCCGAATCCCATTGCATTAAAGTTAACTTTCATCGCTATTAGACAACTGAACGGTGAAAGTCTCTGGAGATATATGTGTCTAAAATGAGTACCTCTTATGTGACGTAAATATTAAATATATATTTAATATTGAGTTTTGACACATTCTCACTAAACAATAGAATGACAAAAGCAACTAGTTGCTCAAAATTCACTAATCATATTTGAATGAATGATTGAAGGTGGACAGGCTTAAGATGACTGTGGGCTCATCTTGTCAAATTGTGTAACTCATTTCAAAAATTTCATTAAAGATATGAATTGTAGTAAATAGGCTATTTAAAATAGCAGATTGTGTTTAAAATATGTTTCGGATCATTTGATTTCTGATAGTTTTAGGAATATTTTAGGAATTAGTTATGATTAGACAAAAAAAAGTTGATTGCATTAAGTGTATGAGTGTTGAAGTGGAAATCAAGTTTGCCATAAGGAATGGTATACAAGGAATGGCTTACAATGAAATCGAATTACGAGAATAAACGAACTGTCAATAGGAGTGTTGTCAAAGAAATGCAATATTTTATATTAATGTTAAGCCCTTTCCCTAATAAATATCAATATTTGGTTGAATAAGTCCTGAATTGTGGTGCGAGTAATAAACAAATTGGTAGTTCTGCTATTAGTACTACTGGTCCTACTACTAGTCCTTTTACCAGTGCTTCCAAATTACAATAAATGAGAACTGAAATCAATGATTTCATAAGATATATGTTTTTGCCTCCAAATGAAAAATGAAATTCAATGAACCGAACAATTATTGTAACAAAGTTTTGCTATTATTGATGAAAATAGTGTCAAAACACAGAGAGATATTTGTGTGCCGTTAAAGTGTTGCCCGAAATTGGTCTAATGTATGACTCATAGAGAAAGTGAGGCGAGAGTTGCAGTCAAGTGTGCTCTGAATCCGAAATGCACTGATCACTACCACTGACTCCGGGTTGGAAGCACTCCATCAATGGATACACGTCTATAGCTCTGCTCTAAAAGTCTGACTCTCAGTCTGATTGCAATTCAAGCTCTGGCCTGGATTTAGGCACACATTTGTGGTCACAGCTCTTATTGCTTTTGCTCCGACACTGGCTCTAGAGTAAGGAAAACTGCGCTCAACCCAAGGGATATCCTCTCATCAAACCATAAGCATTGCATTCATCCATATTATTAAAATTGCAATCACTATTACTATGGCACGAGTGGAGCACTGGTATGACTGCAATGTTTATTAGTCGACGACTTACCGAAATCTCTTTTGCAATATTTGCGCAAATTTACTCTTTTGGTGGAGGCCTGACATGTGGAACAGCCATCACCTAAATAGTAATAGCAATATATCAATTTCAGTCAATGATTCACTTGAATAACAGAGGAGTAAATCATTTTGCATACCGGAGTCGGGCTCTTCTGTCGTCTCCATCGATGCAAACGATATGTCATTGTTTTGTGGAATTTCTGCCAAAAACAAAATAAATAATAATACATACAATAAATTAAAAGTCATAATCAGTGACGCAAATAGCGAGCACTGGTCTTCAAATTGAAATCAGGTCTATCGGGAGATCAGAGCTAACAAAACAATTTCTTACTAATGCAGGGCTGGACTGGAGATCTCGACTGTTGATACCCCTAATTGTTGAGAAAAGAGGACATTAATATTGATTATGTGATAAAAGAGCAGACAGTTTGTTGTGGTCTTACTTTAGCGCAACGATTACAGTTGAGTCCCGTCACTCCAGGCTTGCACTGACACTGACCACTGGTTATGTTACACGTTCTTCCAGATGCGCCCACAGGATGACAATCGCAAGCTATCGACAAACACGCCAAGCATCCAATGTTTATTGAAAGACCAAGATAAACTCATTCATCATATTTTCACCGATTGTTTAATGCAGAAAATTCATGTGTGATATGAAAATAATTGCTTTATTTACACATTTCTCCGTCATCTCGAACTCAATGGGTCTCTCTCTCGCTCTCTCATAATTTTGGTGAACGGATGAGAAGCAGACCTCCGAAGCAATTATTCCATTATTTAAATATTTGTTTTTCAGAACGAATGACATTTTCTATTGAGCATTTGTATTCAACTATAAATAGTTTGTGCTAGATGCTCAATTTGATGCAGATACAAGGACAAAAGAAACCTCCATTAATATCTATGGAGTGTCTGGTTATACCCGAACCAATAATATTGTATTCGGCAAACATTAGATTCAGTGCCTAATCCCCCAAACTTTGAATTTTCACAAATCGTATTCTAGGGTTTAATGAACTGAACTTTCAAAACTGAGTTTACTCTAGAATAGGGTATATTCTAATATTCTTTGAAAGTCTTCAATAAATTTTCTTTCAATTTAAAATGTAAAAAGCGATGACATTGACAATTCAAAAAATGTCATAAATTTTAACAAATTTATTTTTACTGGGATTGTTCTGGGGTTCCATTGATAAAAAACAATTATCAAGACTATTTGAAACTTTCTTTGAATATCAGTGAAAATATGATGTTTGGTACGAAAATCAATTCAAAGAACTCACGTTTACACGCCTTCCTATGAGTGATGACTTTGGTCTCATCTCTGTAGTAACCTAATCAACAATTTAATATAAAATGAGAATCTTGTAAACTCGATAGAGATTAGAAAATAATATGAAAATAATTTGAAAATACCTTCTTTGCAGTAATGACAGTGCCGTCCAGCGGTATTGTGGCGACATTTCAGACAAACTCCTCCACTCTTACGACCAGACAGTTTGTATAACTCCATATTGAAGCGACATTTGCGGGCGTGAAGGTTGCAGTTGCAGGCTTTTCAATGCACATTCATTTAGTATTTCATTGTTTCACATAATTTTTTTAAAAGTAAAACTAACATGCTCATAAAATGGAGATTAACAAAATTTGTGAAACAAACATTTAATGACAGGTTAGGCAAGCAACTTTTTTCCAGTAAAACTTATTAAATTCGTTTCTAAAATTGTTTCAAAAATCGATCTCAAAAGAAATTGAGTTAAAATGAATCAATTTTGAAAGCAATAAACTTTTGATGGTTCTATTTGAGCCAACACTCTGGACATACAATTTGCTTGTTTAAATTGAATTTTTATTACAGGATAGCTTTATTTTAATAGGTTTAACCTGTGCCTCAAAGTTCAAGTCTATAATAGGTGTTTAAGAGCTTTTTTCAAAGTGTTCGGTCACGTCATAAAAGAGAATGCGATTGAAAACAAAATGTTTTTTGCATCCATTGACTCGACACAAAAGAATAGTTGGATTCCGAACCGTTAATACAATTTGCAACGATTGCAACGTTGGTGGCATCCCTACCATAATAGCTCCGAGCGATAAAACAATAAGTGTTGTGTTTAACGCATAACCGAATTAATGCTTCAAAACTATTGTATGCATTACTCATAAATTGGTCCACTTTTGCCGACTATCTTCGACTTAAGAATAAATTCGTTATTGCATTCAATTTATCTTATATTGTAGAGAGACACACAATTTGCAAGCTTACGAAATTAGGGTCAATTTAGAAAAATTGCCACTTATTTGATTAATAGTATTGCAAAAGAGCTTAATATTCTAAGTAAACTACTCATTGATTTTCAAATAATGAAATCATAACTTTTATAATTTTAATTTTGAAAAATAATATAATTTCAATAATAAGTTAACTGCTTTTGAAATATTTATTAACTTTAAGTTATCTGTCGATAGGTTTATATTTATGTTGCAATTTGTTTATATTTATGAGTAATAAAATTAATTTATCGAAAAGAATACAATAATTTATTGATTTATTGTTGAGACGAGAAAAAGAACAGAAATTTTAATCTAAACACTATTTTACAAATACCTGATTTTGCACTAAGAGCGACAAAATGCAACATTTTCTTTATGGAATGACCAACAATTCCTAATACAAAGCAAAACCGATCATTCGATAGTTTGGGAACAGAGGACGGCATGAATTGAGTGAAAAATTCGAAGTGAGTCAAGAATAATGGGAATAATGGGAAACCAAAATAAATATCATATCTTAAGTCGAAAACTTGAAAAGATGGAAGTCTTCACTTGGGATCACTTTGTGATTTGCTTTAATGGCTAAAATGGTCTTTAATACTCTTGAGGAATGTGACCGTTGATGGGGAGAAGGAGTAGGGCTATAAACAGGCGGCATATCATCACAAAAAGGTGGTCAAAATGTACAGATGTTGATATTTATAGGCAAAAGTATTGCTTTGCTTATAGAGAGACCATAAGTGACAATAAGTTTGTATTTGATTTACTGGAGTTTTGTATCGAACCACTCATTTTATGCAATAGGAGATGTGTTGTTCCGATAACACAACCATTTGTCAATTGCTTTCTTATGGCAACTCGTAATGTGAGCATAGAGTCAGAGCTTAACACCAAAGAACCTAAAACCACACAATTAGCAGACATGAGATGAGACATGAGATAAATTATTTCTTAAGCAAAGCTTACTCTATGTCTCGCAGTTGGCTCTGAAGGTGTTCTCCAAATCATATCATATTAGAACTGAGACTTTATTCAAAGAAAACGCTTCAATTATTATAATTAATGTGTCTTCGAGTCTGCAAAACATTCTCCCATTCATAACAATATAAACAGTTCTAGAATTTAAATATTCTCCACAAAGCAGGCAAAGTGATGTGCAAGGTAACACTGGCAAACTATATATATAAAAAGAATGTTGCAAACCCATAACTCATTTGAAAATTTTGGAAATATTCCCTTGGTTTGTGCTTAATCTGATTACCATATAAACTAAATAGTTTTGCTTAATTAACATTTAAGAAGTTAAAAGGCTTTTCATCAACAATGAACAGGGATTATGACAGCATTAGTAACATATTTCATCTTTCAATCGCAAATTTTCTTTTCAATTTGAATGCAAATGAAATGAGGTTTTTAATAAACATTTAATTAATTTTTTTAGTATTTGTTGCTGGCTTCAAATGCACATATACTCAATATTATCGTGATAAAAGTAATGAAGTTTTTGTTTGATTGAAAGTATTGAATATCGAGTAAAGTCAAGAATGCAAACAAAGATGGTATGAAACGGAAAACATGTTTACTGTGTAATAAACGACAAGAAATTTAAGTGGATTTGCGTTAATTGAATTGATAAAACTGATACACAACTCGACTCTATGATATCCAGGGGCAATATTAAGTACATTGAAAACTTATTTCTAGAATTTATAACTGTTATACAAAAGTAACAGAATTTGTAAAAGGAAAATAAATAATAGCGAAAGGACACCAGGCTCTTTCGAGTGGGAAGACTGTCTGAATCTGGATTTTTCCTATGCTTTATCTTAACTGAAAATATGTTCTGAAAATATATTTTGAAAAATGCAACGAAAAACTTGAGATGAATGCAAAAATGATTGAAAATATTTTTAGCAATAAATTATAAAATAATTACATATAAATAATCTGCTAATGAACTCAAAATAGTTTTCTGTGCTTTTAATTCAAATCGTAAGACAATGGCCAATTAAGAATTCATTGCACAGATAATTACTGGTTGCGCAGAGCACAGGCTATAAATTATAAATTGTTTGAAAACATAATAAACTTGAACTTTGCAACAGATTCTTGCTTATTATAATGAAGGCTAATTCATATTTAGACAATATATTGAATTGAATTTATTATGAAAAATGACTTTTTAGTCAAAGAAATAGAATATAAATTTGTTAATCAATTAATTGATTAACATTTTTTATATTTCGTTTTTTAATTTCATTCTTGCAAATGACTGCATAAAATCCTTCAACTATTGAACTTGAAATAGATATCCGTTTGAAAAGTATCGGTAAATATAGCTTCCAATTGAATTAAATTAAATTTCCTTTAATCAAGTGAAATTTTTCACATGAAATTGAAGTGTAAATCAATTAATTATTTGATTGAATAAATCAAAACTTCTCATTAAATGAATTCAAAAAAATCTATTTTTCGACGAATTTAAAGTATTTTGAACTCAAATATATCTGAGACTCAAATAAATTTCAACGAATATTCAAATTATTTAAACAAATTCAGTGAAGAAATTCTAAAAATATTAGAAAAGTCTGAAAAATAATTTTAAAGATGAAAACTATTTAAAGCTGAAAAACATCCATAAGTTTTAAGCAGATTCTAAGCAAAACATTATAATTAATTTATATGACGTGAGAGGAAAGTGTTTAATAAATTACTTTAATTCAATTTTAAGAAAAATAATATAGTGTCTTAAATTTTTAGCAAATTGATTATAATTGAGCGGGGTCAATCTAAAGCAGTAATAAAGCTAGAATCAATGAAAGCCAAACGCTGCTAACTATGGGACACAGAACTGAAATTAAAATTTTACTATCATTTAAGATATTTTTGAGAGGAGAAGGGTTTTATTGAGTTGAGATATTGCGTGTTATAAAGTCAGCGGGAGATCACATCTGACAATATTGTAATACTTGAATGCAATGGTCGACTTAGTTATGCAGACAAATATTTTTCAAAGTAATTCACCAATGCTTTCGACTTGCAGAGAGCCTCTCAAACAACGCCATCCAAAATGAATTGGTAGCTTTTGAAGGCATCCAGTAGTGATGGCGCCGGGGGACGGACCTCTCTCATAGCCAGCACTTTCACAATCAAAATATACTGATATAACCAATTTATAAACCAATTGTTTTTAACAGGAAAAAACGCTTTTCTCAAATAGCTAATTTCCTTCAAATATTTAAGGCTGCCATCAATTGCCAGAATTTCAATTGGATTCCAAGTAATCATTCGATATATACTTTCATTTGACAAACATTCAAAATCGTGTCTATATTTTCCATTTAATTGTATAACCGATGATTTCATATGATTAAAAATTGAGCATGCCGCCAATCTCTGGCATTTAATAATAATAATAATAATTCATTTAGCTTTGAAATCTGATCTAGGGGAAATTTTGTGAGGAAACATTTGACTGCAAATGATTGGAAAATGCATTGTATTGACGCAATTTCACAGATATAAACATTCATTTTATTCTGTTTTTACGCGAATCACAAACAGATGAATAAATTATTAGATAATAAAGTAATGAAAAGCTTCATTCATTTGAAGACAAGTCATCCGAAGAAAACCATAAAAGACTTGAAAAATATAAAAACTGCTGAAATAAAAGACGAAACAAAGAAGAAAAGTGAAAGAATTTTAAATGAAATCGTTAGCAAAACACCCGAAGCGCTCTACAAATATAATAAAACTATTGAAGTAATGAAAGTATTCCTAAAACGACTAAAGTTAATGAAAAACAATAAATTAATGAATCAATTATGTGAATAATCGAGGAATATATCTAAACTGCTTTTCTGTTTATTGAAACTAGGACGATTGAGTTAAATAATTCAAAATGACATTTATTGGCAATAATTTTTGATTTAATTGCTCTAAAATTCATTACAAATGAGAATCATATAAAATAATTTGCAATTCGGCGATAACTTAAGCAAAACTGTTTTTAAACAAAAACAAAATTTTTAAAACTGTTTATAAACTTATTCTTCGCTAATATCTTAATATCGGAACATATTTCGAATGCAAACAAATGAGTGAATGTGTGAACAAAAATGCATTTCTATAGTTAGCGGTCACTAAGGCTTAAAATTTGAATCCAATTGAAAGACGTGAGAGTTTAAGCTCTTTACCCAATATTTGACTAAATTCGAAAGCACTGTACGGTCAGTCCTATTCTGGCTCTGAACTGAATGCAAGAAAATATTTAAATAGCTGTAAGAAACAGACACATAGGACAGGGCGTATCACTTTATTGAAGGTATATTTCAAAGTCTTTTTACGATGCATTCATACTTTTCTACTCAATTTCTCACCTCTGAAAGCGGACCCACCGCTTATACACCGCTTATACACCGCTTATACTTTTCTCTCATGTGTTCACATTTTGCAGATTTTGAAAAAAATATGAGGACATACGCATCACGTATTTCTCCTCTTAGTCTCACTTCCAGTTTGGTCTCAGTTTCGGCAGACATTCAAACCTATTTGTTAAAGGCATGGCTTCAACACTAGAAAACAGTCCACTGCAGTGACTCAGGCGAGAGAGAGAGAGAGAGAGAGAGAGAGAGAGAGAGAGAGAGAG
>JAQIWP010002686.1:0-10318 GCA_034695525.1 Euzetes globulus
TAACATCTTTCATTTGTGTTTAAAAGTATATTTAGAGTCTTATTTGGCTGATTGAAGAAATTATTGATTGTTTTTAATGAAATTTTTAAATAGAATACAAACGAAAAATTATTTTTAAAACAAATCTGGCTTAATTAAAGAATATCTTTAATCAAGATGATCTATTGTTATTTAAAATATTTGCCTTTATTAAAGTTTAGAAATGACTCATGTTTAGTTTTTTAACTTTGTTTGATAATTGGCGAAAATACTCTTAAACTGGAGGTTTTCATGTCCAGCTTAAGCGCTCGTCTGGAACCTGTGTTTTGACACTTTCGGCGGGAGATTCCATGCCGCAGCTGGAGGGGTGGTCACACTATCCATTTATCATAAAATGTGCGCTTCCGGTCAGAATTCTTGTTTGAACTTTTATTCTACTTTAGACCCTTTTCGAATTAATTTTAGAAAATATACAAGCTTAGATTTCTATGGCTTTGGCCATTTCTGTAATTGAGCTAGTTTACTGAGGATATCCCATTCTAATAAAAGTTTGGCAAATATTGAATTTACAGTTTTGATTGATAGACGAATTCCAAATAGAATATCAATATCGAGGAAATTCTGTTGAAGTGATGGTGAATTCCGTTTCATAATTGCTTAAATTACTACTTTGGTCGCGTTTGACTCCCTGTGCGGCTCTCCTTCTAAAAGATCGCTTTAGAGTTTGGCACTCATTAGAAGAGGTCGAACGGATGTATTCATAAGTGAAACCGCTCAGCATTCCTGATATAAGCGGTGCGACCCAATAGACCTGACAAATAAGGCTATTGTATGATTACATTGAAATAAATTTGAAAAAAGTAATGTCTGACCCAATGGTTGTGCCAGATGCCTTTGATTACTGCCGGACCAAATGATCGGGCTGGAGATAGAGAGGCTCCTGTGTGGCGGAACTGCAACAAAGTTGGATTTACATTCAATCATAAGTCTTATATAAAGAGACATAAATCCATAAAAGTGAGTATAGATATAAAATTCAAGTATAGATTCATTCTTTTGGATTAAATGTAGTGAACTTTTGCAGTGATGGCCAGAGTGTGGGTTAGCCCTAAATCTTCTCTGTTCGATAATCTTACTAAGATTTGAGAACTTGACATGGATGTTTCTTCCATAATGAAGCCATTTTGAAAAAATAACTATAATTTAAAAATTAGGCTTAAACTGTATTTAGCAGGTTTAGTGCTCATCAAACTGCATCTGAAGCAATTTAACCCAAAATTATCCATAATTTAGAGACATTTTAAATGTTAAAGACAATAAACCTTGCTCCTTGTCAGAAAAAGTTCTGGCAACCTTCCCCTTCCCCTCCCCCTAGAGTGGATGAAGGATCACTGCTTTTGCGTCTTTAGAAATAACGGATCATTTAGTCAATTACGATATGAGCCATAGATATCAGTGACTAATAGCTCTGGTATTGCTCTCAATGCTCTCATCCAACAAATATTGCTTTTTCTTAGTATTCCATCAAATAGCGAGGCATTTATTTTTCTAATAAAAGCAGACAATTCTAATCAATACATTACTTGACCAAGAATTCCATTTCAAATGGGAAAACTCAAATAAAATATGAGTAGTTCTTTTGAATTCAAGTCAATCTTCTAATACATTATCAAAGAAGCTGGACCATCTTCTAGTGTTTTGCCGCAAGTCTTGAACTCACAAATTTTGTAACCAATTTGATAGAGTTCTTAAAGTTGAACAATAATTTACAAGAAAATTTGTTTTGAGGCTCAACTCATGGTTTTTGAGCTAGAGCGCCAAAGTGAAAACAATGACCTTATAGAATTAATAAAATGAGACATTGATTTTGACTAAATCAAGCATGCTGAATCGAATGGTAATGGTTAGAATCTTTTATCTTTAATAATTTTGAGAAAGAGTTATTTTTACCTGAAATTTAATTTAATCTAAATTATTTATAGTTTAAAATCGTTAGGTCATCAACTTTCACGTCGTTTATTAAAATGATGTTTCTACAAGGGGTCGCCAAGTTGGATCACCCTAGAGGGAGGCCATAGGATTGGACTAAATCCGTTTATGAGGGCCATTTTCCGTAAGCCAAAACTGGAAATGACTATTGGCTTCTAAAATAAGCTTATTTCCGGTGATTTTAAGGGTAAATTAGCTTAATTAGGCTATTTTGCAATAATTATATTTTAATTGATTTGAAGATCGGTCTGAATGTTTGATATAAGAATTGAAGTGTTTTATTGATTAAAATGACCGGTCATTGCATATTGTCCTTATTAGGCGTTGGTCGGGGGAAGGGTGCCCTAAACTAATTGTTAATTGTGAAAAAGTAGAAACCACTAAAAAGGGCACTGGTTTACGTCGCTTACGGTAATAATAATTGTAAGACTAATAAATTGTTTTGCGCATCTCTGGTCTGCTCATTATATGACATAAAACTGAATTCTTGTTTCGTTTGACTGAAGTAAGCAAATTGCATGAATTGCTTTCAAAAAATACAGAATTATTTCACATTTATTATTCTTATACAAACATTTTAAGCAAAAACTATTTGACACTCAGAAAAGCCATTAGTTTAGTGCTGAAGAGATCTTATTTGGTATCGTATTCAGAGATTTATGAAAATATGAAACAGAATTATCACATGAATAAAATGATCCAACGATACTACACATCACAAATAGGCTTTCAATCTACCCTATCACCCCGAATTTATGAAAATGTTGATGATACTGTGGCTAAATCGGCCCAAATGAAAATAAAAGTATTAGTGAAATGAAGCTTTCAATTGCTTAAACTAAGATTTTACAACATTTATTCATAAGCCATTGCAATTGTCATTCAATAGAGGCCATTTTTCACCTCACTTTATACCTGCATGTCAAGATTGACCATAGACAAGTAAATTTATTGAAATAACAGGTGCTGCTATTATAGCGACTGAATGACGCCGACACTGCCTGAGGGTGTCTACCCTTAAAAGTCACTAAAGACCTATTTTACTAACACTTGATATATATATATCCAAAAAGCAATTCTAAGAACGAATTCATAAGTGTATTTCTCCTTCTAGCACATTGTTATCTCGGAACTCTAAACATGCTAAATCGATTTGTGAAAATCGAAATTACGAAGAACAGTATGAATAATTAGAAATTAAACATTTTTTCCAATTCAATTAGGCTGTTACAGCATGTTCATGTGGCCATTCATTAATCTCTTTAACATTTTGAGAAAACCGGGATGCTCTTGTTTTTGTTGCAATACTGTATTATTGTTTGTTTTCTGGGATTTGACTCATGAGATAACATTGGAGTCGGACAAAGAATTATCAATAATAGTAATAATGCAGAAAACAGACGACGAGGACTGTGCTATTCTTCAGGAATTCTGATACTGGGCACAATTGCTTGAGTTGCCATTTATCACAGAGCATTTTAATAATGATGGTATTCATAGCCATTAAGTCTATCTTTGCTTTTAATCGTTTTGCATAAATCACTTTTGGGTAATAATTCTGTTATGACTTTCTATAGAATAACGACTCATATAATTAGTATTTGAAATCATTTTTCAAAACAAATATTTGAATGCGATATCTGAATCAAATTTATTTGTTTAATGTCTAAATTCACCAATCCAGTCTGCACTGAACAATCCCAAAATATTATTTAAAAGTATTCTATAGTTATTTCTGAAAGTCTTTTAAAAGAAAAATCTATAACAATAATGAAGTTTAGTCTCAAATATAACAAATTTTAGCAGAATTTTCAATAGTGTTTACCAAAGGTTTTTATAGCTATATTACTCTATTATTGAGGTTATTGAGGTAAAGCACCATGTTCTAATTAATAAACACGATTAAGGGCGAAGAAAGTAGTCTTCATTGGGGATCAGCTCAAACAATAATTCAAAGGTTATAAGAGTGTGTTTTTTGAAATGAATTATTTGAGGAAAAACTATTACAAAATTTAAACACTAGTGATGATTAAAGGGGGGGGTATTTTAAATTACTTCCTAAATATTTATCTGTAGACACAGGAAAATTATCGTAGACATTTGATGAGTTTTGAACGCCTCCATAAAAATAAGCCACTAGAAAATATTTTCTTTGGCCATCCCTGTTAAACGCTATATTAAGTAGTCATAGATGGTTAGGTGATATAAAGAGGATAATGCACATTTCTATTGTTTTTACTTCAAACTGATTAAATCATTTCTAATTTAGTCAAAAGTGATATCATATACTCAGAAATTTGTGGTTTCTAGTACCTCCTTAGTGATAGGAGTGCTTAGGTTTAGTGGTTAGGACTTTTGTGTGCCTGACAGATTTTTTATTTTCACGAAAATCAAATTTTACCTGATGATTTTAATTTATATTCATTTTTTCTATTGGAATTTTATTGAAATAACTCAAAATAATTCAATCTATAGTATAGTATTAGTTTTACAAGACTGAAAAAGGGTGCTATCAGTTGAGCTTGACCGCTCTTGTTTCGTAAAATCAAGCAATCAAAAAGAAAAAAAATCATAAAAATTTATGCGGTTTGATCGGACTCAAAAATCAGGTGATATCTGATCTTATGATCCATTAATTTTATAATCCAGTAAAAATCGACATTTTATTAATTTAGAATATTTTTTCCTGTAAGCCTAACAATGAACTAAACATAGATTTATACCATTTTGAATGAACTATTTAAATTTGCATTAGAATTCACAGATATTTTTAAGCTTTAATAAACTAGATAGATAATAGATTAATTAAAGAGAAAGCTAATTCCTAAAATACCGATCATACTTTTATTTATTAAACTTTTCATTTGACATTCAAATACTAATTATTTATTTCATATACGGCTCAAAAAAATTTAAAGATTAATAGAATATATGCCCAGAATTGCAATCATATTAACTGAAACTAATGAAAACGAAATAAAATTATCTTTCATTTGATTACTTCTAATTCAAATTCATTAATATTAATTAATGGCAGACTTGAGGCTGAGTGAAGTCGACGCTAATTACTCATATGCTTTGAAGGGCTGAATGTTTAGTAACTTTAATTCAAAGCACGAAATAGTTTTGTATCGCAACAAAAGCTAATACAGAGTCACTCACTCGAAGGCACAGCATTTGATTGTCTGTTCTAAAGATGTTTTGAATACAAACTTTATATAAAAGTAGCATTTTTTGAATTGTGTCGAACCAACCATTCATTGAAATTCTATTAATCACTTCAGAAAGAAGTCATTTTACACGACTTCAGTCAGCAATGCTTTGACTAATTTGGAAATAAAACATCGATTCACTCATTATTTTTTACTTCAAATATTGATTTTTCTTTTATTCGTTGAATTAAAAATGAATCAAACTTTTAAAACAACACAATCTTCTACTATTGCTTAAACCACAAGAGCTTAAGGAAACAAATAAATGAATAAATAAATATAAATCAATCCACATAATTCCAATCTTTTAACCATTGACTGATGCTGGTACAATTTAAATTCTGAATATCTAATAATAGCACTATATTTCCATTATAGTCCACCAAGGACAATGGCATGGACTTTGACCTCTTTGAAAATAACTACAAAATGTCTGCATTTATTAAAATTTCTGCATGGCAATGGCTCCAGTCTAAGAATATTTTGAGCACAAAAAAACAATTAAAATATATAAATATATTTCAAATAAAATATTTTTGAAATGGTCGTCTAATAAAGCTGAACAATAAAAATGTACGCCTGATCAAGTTAGCCCATTTACAATTATACCACGATAACATTCATTCATTTGATATTTCAAAATATCTTAAATGAAAATCGGGCAAATCCCCCAAGCATGTTTTTTCGATCATTATTATTATTTTAAATAAGTTTAATTTAAATGCAGGCATTGCACGGCCGCTGTATTCAGTTTAAACCTACAGAGTTATTGTAATTTTTTGATGTGGGAAATAGCCTTCACTGCAACCATTAGACTTTAATTGAGCAAGACCTTGTGAACGCAGTCTAAACTTTTGCCATTTTTAACTTAAGTTTTTAGATCTGACTAGAGCCAACTTTTTCAATTTTAGGGATAATTTTGGGTTAACGCCCATCTTTATCTACAATGTAAATTCTACATCCTTGTTGTTATTTGAACTCTTAATACTGGATAAAATTGTATTAGATTGATTATTAATAATAATATGAGCTTGACAACAATAATATCTACTTACTGCGAACATATGAGCCACAAAATAGGCGAACCCAATGGACAAAGATTTAAAGCCGGCGTCTATTCTTTGTGGGTCTGAATTGACTAAAAATGCCAAAACCACTATAAAAGTACCCAAAAACTCAAAACCAAATGCTTGCGATGCATTCAAGCGTTCGTCGGGGAGAGTTAAGCCGAGCCCGGAATAAGAGCGCTGTTCTGTTGTGAGCAGACCGTATAGTATACCCGAAGCCAATATTGATCCAAAACACTGAACAAGTATATATAAAAAGCACCGCAATATTGTCAAACGTCGAGTTACCAAAAGAGAAATAGTTATGGCAGGTGTCAGATGACAACCACTCACTTGACCCATGCATTGTATGAGTGTGGCTGAGGTCAGACCAAACATAAGCGATACTTTTAACTCTAATAAAATAGTTTCATTATTAAACTGATCATTGCTTTGGTCACTACTCAAAGTTTGTCCATTCGTTGAATTAGACAAAAATTTTGGAGGAAGTGATGAATAGCTGAGACAAGAACTGCATCCGAACAGAACGTATAGCAAAGCGGCCAAGAATTCTGTTCTGACGGCTTTCCAGAATTGAAAGCTCGTTACCTCTTCTTTGATTGAAATCTCTTCGGGAAGTGATTCGATGTATTGCCGCATGACTTCGACGGGCGAACGACTTTTGGCGCCGACATTATTGCTGTTGTCTTCATGTGATTCCATTGACACGTATTTATATTTATTTATAAACGTTTATAAGACACAAGTTTTTCACTTTTTGTCATTCAGACCATCAGTTTGTTCGGAGTAAACACAATATAAGTTATATTATAGAGTCTATGATTCTGTTTCGAAGAGCCAACAGATAAAGTTTGCCGACAGTCGCAGTCCAAACAGTTTCGATGGAAACCCCAGTTATGATGAGCGCTATCTCACTCAATGCCAAATAATAGTTGTATCGATTCTTGGTATAAGTCTTCAAATATTTTCATTGCATCCAAACTCATCGAAATTCTGATATTTGAGAAGAGATCAGACATCATATAACATGTCATTATTAAAGTCCATTAAATAAACTAAAATAACACATTCTTTTGTCCCTAAATTCTGTGCAAATATTTTATCTATAATAAAGCAATTATTTTGGGAAATGTTGATATTCTGCAGTTAAGATTACAATACATTTATCGGAATTATGTAACCCTCATAATTTGTTGAGGGCTGACATTCGTTACTATTTTAAGATTTTTGATAGAAAATAACGTAATTTATAATTTTTTTGACAAAAAAAAAGAATTGTTTTCATTAGAGTAAACAAATCGGTTCTTCTCTTTCATAAGTATTTAAAGATTTAATGGAAAAAACTTTTGTATTAAAATTATTCTGCATAGAAAAGGCTAATTATATTGAATCCATTTAATGTTTTCAAATGCATTCAAATGGGATTTGGCACAAGTTAGCCATCATTTCATTATTATCCCAAATCATTATTATCTTTATTGTACTGTAAATGAGCCGACTCTGCCTTTCGGTTGTGTTCGTCAAAGTCATTAACTCTATTCCTGTGCTCTGAATTGTGCACAAAAGTGATGATCAAAAGAACAAAAACGCATTTCGAGTAATTCTCATGAGAATAGTCTAAGATTTTTCTTCATCTGAAGTATCTGTTTATGACATCACAACAGTTTCGCCTAAAATGTGTTCATTGATTGATGAAACCAAAGCCAATATTAAAATTCCGTCAAATGTTATGCAAAACTCAGATTTTATATAAATATTTGAATATTAAAGTAATTCAATGCTTTTGATTTCTAAATCATTGATAACTGATATTTTCAAAAATCGAAGAAATATTAGAATTAATGTTTCAATGGTTTGTTTTATCTGAAAAATGTTAACTTTTATTAAAGCTTCCATTTCTTATCAATTTCTTTAAGTGTCGGAAACAAAATATATTTCAAATGAGAAAATAAATTGAAGAAAAACTAATAAAAATGTGAAGAATTATTTGAGTTGAAAGTGAAATAACAAAAATCGCCGCAAAATTTTCTTTCGATCTAAAACTTATTGATTCTCTCTTTTGATCCCTTTTTCATTTATTGCTATTTTGTAACCCATTGTACTTCAAATATTCTCATTTGGTTCTGAACTTTAAACGAAAAAAAAAATAATACAAAACTAGCGCTGACTCGAAATAACATGAAATAAAATAACGAAACCGGAATCGTAAGCGAAAAATCAATACAAGAATTGTAATTATAAGCGAAATACAGAATTTCCAGGTTTCTATACATTTACAAAAAGAGAACAAAATGCATATCTTATGAATTCCAGTTCAAAAAATAAGGAAAATTTGATAAATTGCACTCAAACTAATCTAAAATAAGCTTTCAAAGAAGGTTATAAAACGACTCGTTATTATATAATACTTATCATAATTTTAGTAAATTTTGATCTTTTCAATTTTATATAAATTATGATAAAAAATTTAGTCTTTACTTCTTTGAGTTGAAAGTAGAGTATACAATATGTCCAAAGATCAAAATATTAAGACCACTGTCCAGGTAATCCAAAATTTTAGGATATAGGATAAATATAATAATAAGAGTTGGTTAGATTAAATAGCAAATTCTATTAAAAGATATACGTGAATAATGTGAAGTACGTACGTACGCTAACGAGGGGAGAGGGGGTCAAACCAAAAGCGTATGAAAACGTGTGAATTTAGGTGAGGAAGAGTCAATTTTGAATGTACTCAAGAGATAGGTTGAAATCATGGGGTCGCATCCAGTTTCCATAAAATGGTTTTCCATAAAAATGGTTTTCCATAAAATTGTTTTCTAAGAACATTATAAGAGGTAAAAAGATCTATAATTATTATTCATAATTTTTTTTAAATAATAATTAAATCTTGGTGAAATATGTCAATTAAGTAAAACAATTTTGTTACAAAATTCGAACTAGATAACATAATTGCATTAAAAATCCTGTAATATAAGATTTAGACCTTATTATCATGTTTAATTTATTTTTGGTTTTATTTAAATATTTTTTATATTTATCAAGATTTTTAAGTTCGAATTTTTAAATTTTTAATATATATTGGTATCCCAAGGTCAAACAATTTTTGTGGAAAACCATTTTATGGGAAAGCTTTTTATGGGAAACCATTTTATGGAAACTCAATGTGACCCCAAAATCTCGGACCTATGAGGAGGGATATTTTAGACCCCTTTTCTTGTGCATTCCTGATTTTATATTAATGCTTTTTCTTAATCTCAAATATAAAAGATATCGAAAATTTCAATGTTTTTTTTATCTTCAATCACTATTTAATGGCAACGAAAGGCTATCCATCGAAGTCTCAACTTTTGATTTTCCAAATGAAATAAAATAAAAGCAGTCTTTTGTTTAAAAATAGATTTTATTAAAATATGTATGAAATGGAAAACTAATCACAAAAAACTATTTTGTTTTCAAATAAATTTTCAAAATACGAGTGCAATTATTTGTTCGGTGAAACCACTTGTTTGACCAAATTCTTCTCCGGCTGTTTAACCAGACCTTTAATTAGAGTTGGCTTTCTTTTTTCCGAACCCTTTTGGGGGAGCCGTTGTGTTGCCGGGGATTTAGAGGACATCGGATTCTGTTTACCGGAAACAGATTTCTTAGAAGATAACGGATAAGGACTGGAACTGATACTAGATTGCAAGTATTCTGCAGTTTTCGAAGGCTGTTCTATGTCTGTCATTGAAATCAAGTTAAAGAAAGAAATTAATATGACTTTTAAGTTATACCCGTGTGATAAATGTTAATCAAATGGGAGAGTTTCCACATAACCCCTTCATTCAAGTCTCTTCTGGTCTTCCAATAGACCACAACTCCGATGATAACGATTATTATCACAATTATTGTAACGAATAGCCAGACTTTGAGATTACTCGACTCCTCTGTAGTCACAGTTTCAGTGGTCGACACTTTCATTCTTTTAGGAAAACATTCCTCAAAAAGGTCTCATCTTCTCTGAAGAATTGCACTAAAGATAAAACAATTATAAAACAGAAAAAATGTGATATTTATGTCTCACTTCTT
>JAQIWP010002687.1:0-10316 GCA_034695525.1 Euzetes globulus
ATATATCAAAATTGTTTAATTCCGAGTATACCTTCATCCAAACTCTACTATTTAGACTAATAATCGATTCCCTGTTAGGCGAGTCCCAGTTGACACCCACTTCCCGACTTACTTGAGATGTTACATTTAAATGAATCAAAAAATATTCTGAATTGGTATCCAACAAATATAACCATAACCTCAATTTACCATCCATCTTAACAAAATAACAAAGTTAAATTCTTGTTTCATTTTGAGAATTTTAAAAATTTGTAATTTAAATTTTGAAATACGTATATTTCGGAGGAATCAGGTTAATTTATACTAAATGTATGCATGCAACTGTAATATTTGAAATATAATATAAGATCAATCGTTAAGGTCTGAAACTGATGACAAAAAAGTTTAATTTTACAAGTATTTAGATGAAGTGGCCAAATAAAAACCAATGTTATTCTGGTAAACAAATGCTACATTTACCTTGAGTTGTTTTGCAATTGAATCCCAAATATAATAAGTAATAATTTAAATATTAAATAAGCAAATCCTATTAAACAGCTTTTAAATTAAAAAAAATTTAAATTATCCTTTAAAAGCATTTTTAGATTAAAAAATTAAAAATATTCCCAGAGCAATTTATTTGCTCTTTGAAACTTAATTTTAGTTGACTCAATAAAAATATTAATTTATTAAAGAATATTTGAAAGATTTTTTATTGCTACTTGTTGAAAATCATTGACTCAATTTATTTTTTAGTCACTAAATTTTCTATTTGAATAATCATGTAGGATGGGCAGGATAAAGTGAGTCTTGCTTATTAATAGAAATGAGATAATTAATTCACCATTCAGGACTAAATAAGTGACGCGCGGCTCTGATGAACCATTAACTTGATAACTTTTATAATAACTTGATAACTTTATTAGTACATCTAGTTTAAAAATGCTAATGTAGTATCACGTTGTATGTTATATTTAAAAGAACTTCCAATTGACTCGGTAGAATTTTCTGGATAAAAAGTCATATTGACGAACATTATTTTGCTAGTATTATTTATTTCATCGAATTCTTTTTATAAGTATTTATTGATGTTGTGGTCAAAAGGCCCGGTTATGGTTCGAAAGAAAATAAATTTAAAATACATAAATTTATAAAAAACACACTTTACAACTGGTTAATTGTATTCTATAATAACCAAGGTGAATGCATAATTAAATTATTGAAAGCACAAATTCTATCACGCTAACTAAGCTCAGATTTTTTACATTTTGATCAGTGATGTGCAAGGCGGATATCCCCTAGGTCCTAGATTTGGTAATTTACCCCCTAGGTTTAAAAATATTTGTCCCATAAAAACGTAGAGAAACTCATCTCCTCCAGAATTACCATTTTTTTAGTAATGACGACCAAAAAAATCGTCCATTATGCCCCCCGCTATATCCACCTAAGATCACGGACCTTGCACATGTCTGATCAAAAACTGAATGAAACTGAATTTTAGTTCGGAAAACTTAGTTTCAAGTCAAACTAGCCATTCACAATAAATAACCTCAAGATTTTTTTATCATGGGTGGCTCGTTGAAAACCAGTGCCCTAGGGTCACGGATCTTGCATATCCCTCAATTGATATAGTGACTTATGAAAAATTAACAAGATTTTTGCTATTCTCAATATTTTCATTAAGGCTTTAGATATAACATATTCTCTAAAAAGTCTACCTTTTTGTGGATCAAATTTATGGGTTATGCTACAACACCACGATATCTTGGTTGTCACACAGCACTTTTATCTATAATAAGTAATCTGTCACTAATGGAAACAAATGTAATTAAAGACAGTTTTCGTCAAATTTTCAATTGTTTGCCACAAAAGATTAATTTATAGTTTTTTGTAATAATAAACTCGACCGTAATCTAGCAAATGATAGAATTACATACATTTTGGGTGGTTTTCAATCAAAAAGATCTTGAAATTAATAAAACTAAGGAACAATTATTTAAACACAATGAAATCATATTCATTATTACGAAGACCAGGCTTGTTATCATCTGTGCAAAGACACCGCACTATATGTAAACTTGTAAGATTGACATTAATTCTAGTTTTATTAGGGATTTTCACTTGGAATTTATTATTAAATGTTTGGTGGCTCATCGATTGCCGGATCTGTTTTGGCAAAGAGTGCAGTGGAAGTGTTTGTGAAAACTATAGACCCAAATGCCTTTATAAGTGTTATCACCAGAATCTGATCCGCGATAAAGAGATTCGACTAAAACCAACCAATAATACCATCGAAGCGACAAAAGGCCAGAATTATTGGCAAAAGATTTCTGACCAAAATGTTGACTCAATTTATGTCTATTCAGCTTTCGTTAAGAAAAGTGACGACAAATCGGTTGTGATTTTGGCCAAAGTCTATGACTGGAGCCAAGAGTCGTATAATATTTATGACAAACTGTTTGATTGCCATCTCTTTGATAATAACCAGAATATTATAAATAAAATTAATGCAAAATTTGTTAAAACAGAAGAATCGCACGAAACAACTCGAATATTATGTGATTCTGCGCCTAATGTTAGACCTAAATATGTAAGACTCGCCCATAAGTTAAGGACTGAACTGATTTCAGATCAGATACCCATTGACTATGAATCGGATAGCTCTCTGATGGAAAAGCAGGAGATTGTGGTCTGTGTTCGACCACTTTTTGGGGGATATTCTTCGGTTCGCTCTTTACTTGAGTTTATCGCTTATTATAGAACTAATGGCGTCAATAAAATTGTTTTCTATAAGGAGTCGGTCAGTGAACCGGTCCTTAAACTGCTAAACTCAATGTCTGATTTCGTGGAACTTTACCCCTGGATAATGAAAAATGAACATTACTTTCCAGACGCTGATCAAATTCATCAGTACGGGTCAGTTGATGATTGTCTGCACAGGTTTAGGTCAAAGATAATAATTTTCATAGATATCGACGAATTCATAGTACCTTTTAAGGAAAAAACATTAAAAGACCTTATTTTGAATGAATATAAAAATAGTAAAACTGTCGCACTTTCGATGAAAAATGTCTTCTTCTGCTGTGAATTCAATACAAACGAATGGAAGACATTTCCACGAATTATGAATCATTTTAATCGACAGTCACATGTCTGGGGTAAGGGATGGCGGGACAAACTGATTGCGTTGAGGCCACAACTCATCGATCGGATGGGCATTCATTCGGTGATTAGTCTGACCTCTAATGCAAGAGATTCAGGTGTAAAATATATGGACAAAAGCGATGTCTTAATGTTTCACTACCGGAGCTGCTGTGGTGTCGGGCGCTCAACCCTGTTCTATGGTGTGATCTCATTCCCAACAGAAACTGATAGCATTACTTATGATAATCGGATGATTAGATTTAACCATTCAGTCAATTCATATATTGATAATTATATTGACTTTTATTAAGAATTTTCTTCTAATCAAAGGTTACTTACAAAACAAATATTAGTTAAAAATTCTTCTATTCAATAACTTTCACAATTGATTGTTTCCAAGCAATTATGAATAAAGTTGATTCTGATTCTTTTACTGATTAACACGTTAATACAAGATAAATTATAGCAAATTGAATCAATAGATTATATTAAGGATTATCACACATATGTTATCAAAGATATGCTTTATCCATATAATGATAATGATCAAGATTATATTTGACCACAAGACTAACTGTTCCAAACCGGAATATTCTGTGCATTTTTCTTTAAATTTTTGTCTGATTTACTTTTGATACAAGGCAACTTAGTTAATATCCATCAGCATTGGTTCTCATGAATAATAATTTATCAAGAAACATTAATGAAAAGATCAAATATTTATTTCATTTTTGAAACAAATTAATACTCTATGCACTCAATTATTAATGTTTGGCCAAGACCTTGATGAGCAGTGGTTCCATAACATCATGCCAGACCTGATAACCCTTCTCTGTTAAATGTGCTGAACCTGGATGGAAGAGGTTGGTTATGCGTTTGCCATCTGCTGTCAGGAAGTGTGAGGACATATCCAAGAAGTAGACCTTTTTATTATCCCCATATTTGGAAATTAATTGATTGACTTGTTGGACACTAGACTGGGTGGTTCCTTCACGAGGAAGAATGCCCAACAACAAAATAGGTGATTTTTCCATCTTCATTTCTAATAATTGTACTATTTTGTGAATGCCCCTGGCCACATCTGCTGCTGGTAAACTGGCGTTGTAGGCAAAGTTATTTGTTCCTTTATTAATATATATATATATATATATTATAATAATTAGAAATATAGTTCAATAAAATCAAAATAATTACCGATTTTAACGATAACTACTTTGGGGTTAAGACCATCGAACTCCTTGTTCTCGATTCTGTAGATCACATTTTCTGTGCGATCGCCGCCTATTCCGTAATTGTAGGCATGTCTGGGAACGTAATACTTGTCCCAAAGCTTTTTGCCGTCAGTCGTCCATTTCTCAGTAATGGAGTCACCGATAAAAACGATTTGAATGTCATTCTTATGGGTAAGCGTTTGGTTTATCATTCTTTCGTGTGTTTTAAGCCACGAAACGTCTTTGGCCTCTCCTATCCATGGAATGTCCGATTGACACAAAGACTGTTCAAAAAGAACAATAAAAATAGTTATTGCTATCAAAATAATTTTCATTTTTTTCTTGAACCTGATTATAATTATACTTATTTTCTAATAAAGCTATTTAAAGCATTTTATGTGCAAAAAATTATTTGTTGAGAAAATTTCTGCGTTTCACAGTCTGTCCATTAATTTAATATAAGATTAGACACATAATAGATTATATTACCCATGTCATGAGAGAAGATATTATTTGAACATTAGGATTACCCAAACAAAATGCTTAGAAATAAATTAGTACTATTTCACATGGATATTGTTTTTGAAGTATGGTAATTCTCGACCATTTGTTTTACTGGATAACAATATGTTAATTAAAATCGTTGTAATTGTATTGTTGTTTACGAGCCTTTACTCGTCGGCAGAATTACCGACTCTTTACGAATACTATACAAAGGGTGGTATCGAATCAGGTCTTAAGGCAGAGGGAGATCTGTTTCATTTGAATGGAAAGCCATTTACAATATTCAGCGGTTCCTTACATCCATTTAGAGTCCATCAAAACAAATGGAAGGAAACCCTATTGAAATTCAAAGCAGCCGGACTCAATGCGGTAATTTATTACTGTAATTACAACTTGATCAAATTGGATTCGTCATTTCCATTCAGGTTTAATTTTGTACGGCATGGAACCAGCATGAAGAAATGCCGGATCATTTTGATTTTGAAAAATCAATCAAGGAATGTTGAATTTAGCCCACTTTTTTAGCTCTGGCATTAAGAAAAAGTCATTTGAATTTTGAAAAAAGTCAGTGAAATACTTAAATTATTTGACACAATGTGCTCACACAATTACCAAGATCGAAATAAAATCATAAATAATGAAATTTTTAGAATATTTTTATTTGATACCTTGTGTTTTTTGCTTATTTGGCCTAGAATTATGCTCAAATTGATCAATATTTGCACATGCCAATTCAAAACTTTTCATTGATCTAGTTTAACTATTTCATTGATTATTAGAAACCTAAATTCAATTCAATTCAAGTTAAAATAAGTAAAATGTTAAAAATTGTGCTCTTGTTTATTTTGCAAATAATTTTGGTAGAATTTGTTGTGAACGATGAAAGTTATCACAAAAGTCATTGCGGAAAATTTAACTCAATTGTGTATAAAGAAAGTGAAGAAAGCCATCGAATGATAGAAATGGTGTTTTCCAAACACAAAATAAACGACTGTTTCATTTATGGCGACAAAACATTGGCCAACAATTGGTTGATGAAAAAGTCGTGTCAATCGGAAGTCATTTATGTCAACTCAACGGCTTTGTCCGAATTGGCTCTTCAGTGCTCAGAATGGCTGTTGAATAAGATTGAAAGCGGAAAAGTTCCCATTTATTCCGATCCAGACTTTCCACAAAATTTTAATAACAAAATTGACCGAAACTTTTTTGATGGAATTTTGGTATGTTTTTTGAAGAAAAGCTACCATGTTTATAAATTAATGATATCGCCAAAGATATTTCCAGGTACAAAATGGTGTGGAGCTGGAAATGTTTCAGAGAATTTTAATGATCTTGGCAAAGAGAAAGATATTGGCAAGTTTTATCAAATCATGAAATAATGCTTTGAAATGATTACTTTAAAATGTAAAAGATTTGTTTGAAAATTAGACCTGTGCTGTCGGGCACACGACAACTGCTTTGACTACATATTCAGAGGAGAGACTAAATACAATCTAACGAATAATGCCTTTTATACCAAGTATTGTATGGAATAGTCAAAGTTCATTTTTAAATCTGTGCCTTCACTTCGAGGTTTCATTGCGAATGTAATCAAGAATTCAGTAAATGTTTGAAATCTGTGAACACACTTTTGGCGAACAGAATCGCAAAACTTTATTTTAATTTAATTCAACTCCAGTGCTTCAAAAAGGAATATCCAATCGTCAAGTGTTTGCAATATAAGGGGTTTGCATTGAGAAAATTATCTTGGTCATTGGTTAATGAATTACTCAATTTCAGAATTCCTTATTTTTGGCAAAGCTGTCAAAAGTATGACTTGGATTACGACAAACAAACATTCTATCAATTTTTTGATGCATTATATTATGAGTAATTCTTTTTGATTTAATTATTAATCGAGATAAATTTATTCATTTTATTTTTTCGTTTAAAAATTTAGTTGAAAACCAAATCAAATTATATAAAAATACATTAAAGTGTAAACATTTATGAATCAATTAATGACTTTTCAAAGTCGAACAGAATTCGAGTCATTTCACCGAAAGTCACTTTTAGATCTTTGACCACTTTTTCGTCGAACCAAACATTTGGCGGCCATTTGTTGCGATTTTTTCCAAAACAGTGTTCTTTCAATGAGATCTCATTTCCGCGAATAAGCAAATGAATGGCATAAAAGTCTTGTCTCCAGTTTCGATAATAGGTTTTGAAAATAAAAGGACAGACTTTAGACCCGTCCTCTCCGAACACTTTTTGGACTCTATGAATCAGATCCGGTCTCGGAATCAGATATAATCGAGTGGGAAGATGTCCAGCGTTGTGATACCACGATTTTGGGTTATAGTTGTGATATGAGTCGAGCCATAGCCTCAGAAATCTGGCATTTTTATGGGCAATAAGAAGTTGAGTTCCCAAAGATTGTCCCTGTCCCCATTGCAGTGTCATTTCGTATTTGAGGAACACATCCAAAGACTTGACGACATACATATCTCTATCCAAATATATTCCTCCGAACTCTGAGAGGACTCGGATTCTTGTGATATCACTAAAGTGCCAATTAATCCATTTTGGGTTCAGTTTTTGTCCAAATATTTCTGTCGATCTTTCAATGGTTCGGATAATTATCGGAGTATTTGTTTTGTTGGCCACTTTCAGAGCTCTTTCATAGTAATGTCCTTTCAATTGATGGCAATCGCAGTGAATATATATCAGATCAGGTCTTTGATTCTTCAGTGCCGACAGAATAGACACAAAGTGTACGAAACTTATCTGATGGTCAGTAAAGAGGATGTAATGAACGATATTCGGGACGATATCAAAGGGAAATCCAGTTTCGTTAAAATCAAATGACAACTTGTTTTCTAACATTTCTTGAGTTAAGGAAAAGCCAAACCTTCTATTTGTTGACCTTTTGATTGACTCGATTTCATTCCTCAGCAAAAGGTTTTCTCTAATAATTAGACAAATGGAGACAAAAACAATGAGAAGTGATAACCGAAACGAAGAGGTTTTCCTCAAAACAAACATTTTGTGGAAAACTTAAATCCTATGTTTATTTCGATTCAATCGATACTTGTCTACAGTTTTGTTCGATTGAAACGATTCTCGTGACTGCTGTCAACTCAAAGGTGCAAATGCTTCAGAAAAGATCATTCGTTCATAAAATGATAGGAATATATGAGGTTATTATTGGATAAAACATCCTGGTCATACAAGTATATTCGTTGCTGACAATTCTGTCTGTGGAAACATCTAATTAAATAATCAACTAATGTTTGCTATTCTTCTAAAAGAACATTATTTCTACTTCTGGAAGATTATTTTTCTGTAACGGCACAGCATTTTAGCTGTAATTTTACTCCTTATTCTCGAAATGACTAAATTGTTAACTAATATAATGTGAAGAAAGTTATTGTCATTTGAAACAATTGTTTATCACTTACAAGGAAATTGTTTTTTTAAATATAACCGTAATTAAACATTTTTGATATATTCTGCATCTACTAATTGATTAGAATCGACCAGTATAACTATTTTTGGCGAATGGTCACAATTAAACCCGAAATTGGCATGGACAAAAATGCTTTATAAGACAAGATTTGAAAGATGCATTTTACACTTTAGTAAGTTTTATGTAAAGTTTAGATTCATTAAAACTATCAATAAATGAACTTGTTTATTGAAATTCATGTCTTAAAAGAAGTGATTCATACAAAATAGAAAATGCATTTTTTTCATAGAATATACAGGATTAATTTAAAAGTAAACCTAAAAACTTTTGAGATAAATAAAACTTGGCTAGTCTTCAATTTGTTCTACCCTTGAAAGAACCCGTTTATTTTCTAATGTTCTTAATTCACATATCTTTAAAACACGAATTTTTATTTTCTAAATTTAAACAATATTTTGCAAGATTAGATTAATTTATCGATTGAACTTTGTTTAAACAAAATAATGAATGGGAATATTTGTTTCACTTTCAGACCAGATATTTTTTGAAACAATGTTGATTAGTTTAAAACGAAAAATACTTTGGACAGCAATTAATTAAATGTTATGACACCTCAATTAAACCCTAATCATTAGCAGTGAATACCAAATACAATAAACATCTAAGTTTATATTTTTATATTAAAGTTAAATTAGCTGTCAAAATTTTACAATTCTACAAAAAGTAGACTTGTTCTGTTAACCTTGTGATGAAGAATATAGCATCTTTCAAAAGTTATTGATTGAATTTGCGACCGCAACAGCCATTGATTCCCTCGTTACCTTAAGCATTCAATAGCTTAATTAAGTATAGATTTGGCCTTAAAATGGGCTATCATCTACTCCCTATATCTCTGTCTAAAGTCACGGACCTTGCACACCCATCGTTTAAATAAATGTTATCAAAGATTATCTCATATGAAAGTGGAATGTTTTTATTCACTATTTTGTTAAAATAAAGTTCAATAGATAATAATTATAACTAAAAATTCTCAAATCAATCTATTAGTATTTGAAAGTCAAGTTTAAAAGAAATGTGATATTAAGACCCAAAAGAAGATAAGAATGATAAGCAATAAACAGAGCGAGGAATTGGTTTGGCGCCAATTCGACTTATGTATGTCTGGCATAGATTGATATTATGGTGTATCTGAGAGTGGCCATACATTTAGACATATATTAATTAAACTGAATTTAAGACAATTTAAACTAAAATATTCAATAAAATTATTCAAAAACAATTACTTTCAGTAATAGTTTTGAAATGAAATGAAATGAAAATCTTGTTTTAGTTTGCATTCCAAAGGATTATCTCAAATTTTAAAAACATTTCCTGAAATGCTGAATTCATTTTTCAAAATATAATTCATAATTGACGCACAAAAAATATAAATAACTAATTAGTATTTTTATTAATTTTCTGTCTTTATTATAATTTTTTGTATCCATAATTGTCATATTCATTATACTTTAATTGCACTTATTTTTTAAACAATATCTGCTTCAATCTGTGGGACAGAATGCGATAAAGTATAAATAATCGCGTTATTGAATATGTGAATGATTAACTAATTATGAACTAATCAACTGTTTAGTCTGAAAGTGAAACAAAGTTACTATTCATTATTTTGTTAAAACAAAGTTCAATCGATAAATACAGATCTGTTTCAGTCAATTGAATCGTTTATATTTTAGAATAAAAACCAAAGATTTAAAGATATTTGAAATAAGGCTCTAATGAAGATAAGAATGATAAGCAATAAACAAATGCTTTAAAAGGGAATAATTTCTACTTTAAAGTCTAATATCGAGAATATTGTCTCAAAGGTATATTTTCAAACTTGAGTTTAATTCTTTATATGAGCAAGTCAATTTTTTCAAAATGAGTGAAACGCAATCATCATATTTGAAGTTATATCCGACAGAAGAGAATAGAAAATATTCCTGTATTTCAAGTCTCGAAGAATATGAAAGTCTGTATAAGAAGTCAAT